>JAODLL010083024.1:0-12690 GCA_026546735.1 Forbesichthys agassizii
TGACGTAGTGCTGATGAAGAGGCTGAGACTAGAGACGGTCTCTTATATGACGTAGTGCTGATGAAGAGGCTGAGACTTGAGACGGTCTCTTATATGACGTAGTGCTGATGAAGAGGCTGAGACTAGAGACGGTCTCTTACGTGACGTGCTGATGAAGATGCTGAGACTAACACCAGTCAGGTCGGGGTCCACTGGGGTGCAGTCTGCTGACCTACCTTCCTGTGCAGGTCGCTCTCGCACAGCGCTGAGAGGATCAGCTGCATGTCAGACTTGATCTCCACAGTGACCACATCCTCCTCATTGGGGTATGCTTCCATCTGCATCAGAATCCCTGAGAGAAACCCAGACGTGCACATGGCTCGGGTTACCCCCCATCAATGTGTGGGTACACACTCGACATTCCTACCCATTTACAAAACGTAAGAGACCACACACCTAACGACAGATAAAAATATGTTTGACTGTTTTGATCGATATCTGTGTGGAGGGCGATGATTTTGTCAAAACATCACACCACACACACCGATTCCATTCCCCAACAACCTGCTCCCGCGACAAACAACTTGACTTCGGTGTAAACAAATATGTTGTTTCTTCAGAACGTTCTAGAGAGAAACGATGTCTCGGACACGGCGTTACAATTGAAAACATTATCACCACCACAATCTGAATGAAACACTCCAACTTTTGTTAGTTCAGTTGTGTGTGATTGCTTCCATGAAAGATCGGGCCGGTAAGCAAAGGCCTGATTTGTTAATGGCTCTACTAGTCACTTATCCGGCTTTGGTAGGGGCACATTGGGCACAGAATCGGTCTAATTACCCAGTAGTGTGTTCCCAGCATTACCCTCCATCAATGTGTGGGGGTACACACTGCAAGTGAGCCGCTTGTCATGTTGTAGCTGCAAATTGATCGGTTGTTTAGTATGTTTGCTAACCAAAATATTTCAGGGTGTTGTGTGTGTGTGTGTTGGGGCGGAGCCCTAAAACAGGGACCTCTCTAGCGGGCAAGTCTTCCCCTCACCCAGCAGCAGAGAGACGGCTCCTTGATCGCAAAGGTCCTTGTTGAGGAGCTCGCAGCACAGCGAGGACATGGTCCTCAGCGCCCGCACGCAGTAACGCACCTGGGCAGTCCTGCTGCCGCGGCCGGCCACGCCCTGCCTGCCGCTGAAGCGCCCGTCTGTGTGCCAGGGAAGACCAGCGTTAGTGGGTGGAAGAGGATTCTTCCTCGACCTCCTTGGAACTAGGGTGGTGCATCTCTCTCTATTAACGTCTATGGCCTCACCCTGCTTGGAGCACCAGCGCAGCAGCATCAGCAGCTGGGTGTTGCCCCGACACGACATGTAATCCTCCACCATCAGCGGCGCTACCGTACCCAAGACGACCAGGGCCTTCAGCTGCAGCTCCTCCTGCTGGCCGGAGGACCAGTGGCCCACGGCCGACTGCCCCTCGCCACAGCCCGTCACCAGAGACAGCAGAGCCAGGATCACCCGCCCCTCCTCAAAGAGCTTTTCAGGGAGAGGAAGTGATGTCACAGAGTGCACGTGGTGTGGTATTCATTCAGGAGTATTCATCTGTTATAGTTTCAGTCTCATCTTTACGTGTGTGTGTGTGTATGTGCGCGTCTTTACATTTGTTTCAATTATTTAAAGACAGTTAGTCATCATCGAGAACGCTTGCTAACTCTGAGTACACAAAATCCCTCAGAAGCTCCGCACAACACATTGCAAATCCACGGGTGTTGTTGCAGTGAGCGGTGTTCGCCACTTCATGCTCTTATTTACAAAGGCAGGGCTGTGTAGAAGTACTTGATTACTTTTTCATCACACACAGAACGGTAAGATAGCGAAATGCAAGGAGATATTTGCTGAATTTGACATAAACTGTATTATCTCATAATTATCTTACAAAAATTATACCTTTAATCAGTTTAAACTATTGCTATTGTGATTATTGCAAATTATTATTATTTTATATTATTATTATTATTATATTTTTTATTTTGTGGTGGACAATGAAGCAATCATCTTATTTGATCTTATTAATCTGTGCATTATGTGGAGGTGAGCTGACCTGCAGGGCAGCAAAATCCGTCGACATAGTAGAGACCAGGTTTAGCAGAAGCTTCTTCATCTCAAAGTCTTCATTGTTGTTGGAGAGTTTAACGTTGTCAGGCAAAGGGTTGTAAGTTTCCACTAAAAAGAAAGGCCGGCCTATTACCATCGTAAACCAAGGTGGGGTCATAGCCATACATTATCATACTACCGTATTATTATAATATGAAAAGCATAGCCTCACACTCGGGACTGGTAATGAAAGGGATGAGCTGCTTGGCAAACAAACTCTCCTGAAAATTAGGCACATTACAGAAACACAACTCAATAACAACAACTTGGTATGCCGTCCATATGTGACAACCATGTTAGGTTAGAGTCTGACATGACAGTTAGTTTACTCACTATGAGAAGGCATTTGTGATTTCCTGATATTAAAGTTGTGATGAAAAGCAGGTCGTTTCTGAACTGAACTTCTTTGGGTCGAGAGGCATTCAGCAACAGGTGAAAAAAGGATTCCCGCAAAGCTCTAAAAACACAAATTCATGTACAATGAAAATAATGTTATGAATAGGACCCTTCATTTTGCTTCACATCAGAATAAAGAAATAAACTCTTCATGTATCTGCTATGGGACAATATACTCTAATGATCTAGGTTTTCAACATCTAGACTAGTAGTCATAAGGTCCTGGATTCACAATGGCACGGGATCTGCCTATAAGCAGACATCAGCAAGATGCCAAACCCCTAAGGCCCCGATCACACTAGAGGTGCAGACACTTCAAAAGCGCTTTGATACATTGACATTGATGAACAGTGCGACTCCGCGCCTTGCGCTGAAAAATTGAGGATATTTCAACTCTTATGCGCGTCTAAAAAACATGAAGCGCGGCGCATGCCAGTTGCTGGCTCAAATCCCAACAAACTCAGAAGCTCCGCCCCCACACACACATTAAAACA
Source organism: Forbesichthys agassizii (assembly GCA_026546735.1). Lineage (NCBI taxonomy): Eukaryota > Metazoa > Chordata > Actinopteri > Percopsiformes > Amblyopsidae > Forbesichthys > Forbesichthys agassizii. The sequence continues at coordinate 3,016 of JAODLL010083024.1, forward strand.
CATTGTGAAGCCAAGCGGCACTGTTGTAAGCGATGTTCACCACTTTGTTTAATTTCCTATTGTGATTCTTTCTTCAGCACGCACAGAGGACGGTAAGATAACAAAATGCAAGGAGTTATTTGGTGAATTTGTCAAAAAGTGTACTAGCTTACAATTAGCTTGCAATAGCGGACTACACCTTTAATACTGTTGTTCTCAACGGATGGGGTGGTGGTGGAGAAGAGGGCATGGGAAGATACTGTGAATACTGTGACACAATCATTTTGACACATTATCTTTGCTTAGTTGCATTATACACGTGCACGATGGTCCCTGTTCACAACCAGGCTAAAAACCACTGGTGTGGAAGGCCTCTGGACAGTCACGTACGTTACACACTCCACCGTACTGAGCTGAGAGGTCACCTCAGACCTGTATCCCCTCTCCAGCATGTTCCACAGGATCTCAGAGGAGCGGACCAGCACCTGTCCGGAGGGGTCCGCCTCGTTCATGTGAAGGCAGATGGTCTCCGCTCCCTTTGCCTTCAGTATCAGAGCACAATTCACCTCTGTGGCAACACAATCAAACGGGATTAAAGAGGATTAAAATTAGAAAGAAAAACAAAACAAAAAAACATTCCCCTGCCCCCCCCCCCAGCCCCTTGACATTGACGAAAGGACCCTTTACGTCCGTTAGTCCATCTGTTTTGACCGTTGGTCGCTTAGCAATGAGATGCACTCTGCTTTCGAGAGCCGTCCACTTAATCTAATGAAGGAGGCGGACGTGTCTTGGGAAAAGCTGCCTCACTGAGGGACAAAGAGGCGCAGCCACTCACCAGAGGAGCTGGAGAGGACCTGGAGGGTCTGCAGGACCTGAAGCCTCACGGCAGGCTGGTCTCCCAGGATGACCATGGAGAGGACCAGGGTCTCTGCCAGGCCGCTCTGCTCCAGGAGCTGCAGCTTATAGGTGGGGCCGGTGAGCTGGAGCCCTGGCCACACCAGAGACGTTGGAGCAATCACTCATTGGTTGACATGTGAACAATTATTGTGGAATAAAGGAAAAAAGGCTAATTGAAGAAAGAACTTAAAGAAAGAAAGAACAAATTATAGAAAAATTAACTAAATAAAAAACAGAAAACAGAAACAACAGAATTAATAAAGAAAAAGAAACAACAAAAAATGCAATGCAAAGTTATGAATGAACGAATGAAGAACATGCAAAGGAACAAAGGAAATAATTAAAGACAGAAAAAAGACAGACACAACACGACAAAAACAAAATGGTGTGGACCACGACAGCCATAAGAAGGGTCTCACTCATTGAGTTTCTAGAGACTCGGTTGAAAGACTTGAGAGAGGTAGCTGCCGGCTTTGAGGGACAGTCCATACCATCCAGCAGCTGTCTGGGGGCCACACAGCTGTAGAAGGACTTGATGCATTCACATATTTCATGCCTGACTTCTGTGTTTGTAATCCTCATCAAGCACCCTGCCCACAGAAACAAGGCTGTCAGGGTCCCCAGTGATCACGGCTCATTATACATGGGTTGGTGATGTTATGTCTTTAACATGGACTACATTTATGTGGATGGAGCATTGTACAGTCCTATTATTTAAATAAAGCCATAGCCATTGTTAAAAAAAAGTGTTTTGCACCTTGTGCATAGTATATAGTGAATGCTTCTTGAAAACCTAAAAATAATGTTGGTAATCACCCTTCTATGCTGCTGTAAATTAAAAACAACATTGTTGCATGACATAACATGCACTATAATAGAGTGCGTTGTATACCCATTTGAGAGAGAAAGTCTTTGACATTATTTGCATGTATCAGCTCATCAGATGCCTTTTCCTTGAGGAAGGGAAACCTAAAATGGAAACAGACAAAACATGTATCACCGATAAATGATTATTGATTAGTCTTAATTTAAGATGTGTCCGTACGGAATCTTACCTACAAATTTTGAGCGCGTCACATAAGACAAAGACAAACTCAGGGTGATCCCCCACTCTCTCAGCACAGATGTTGAGAATTTTGGACATGTCAGCCAGCTCTCTCAAAAGCTTCAACTATGATTAAGAAGGTTCAACATCCAGTAGATAATAAAACAACACATTTACAGATGTGGAAGCCATGAATCATCATCATAATTCTCAGTTATTTCTGACCAAGGAAAATGCTGACAGGAAAATCATGTAAATTGGCTCCATGGGGATTATGTTAACATCTTGGTGGAAAGTTCCTGACAGCATTACAATTTCCATTATCGTGTCGAGGACATGAATGAGCACAAACAAAGTATACATCACAATACAAATTCTGTAGATCTGTAAAATAAGACCACTGAAGACATCAAAATAAATTAGAAGGATACAAAGCCATTTTGACACCTCTTCATCAATTTCTTCAAGACAAACAGGTGCCTTTGCTTCAGTCCAGCCTATAGATACCCAAGACAGTATTAATACAGCCAACTACGGTAGTAAGATATTAGCATAAAAACACCATTAACTTACTGTTAAAGGGTCTTCAAGGAGACTAATCACTCTTCTCATTTCAAGACATTTCGTCACCTGTTAGATTAGGAAAACGATTACGGTACCGCGGTTTTTGGTCACCGCATGGTAGTGTTTAGGTAATCTACTGTAATCAGATGACATTATGCTTTTCACGAACTAACAGAATGTTGTCAAACGCTAAACTAACCTACAATAACAGCATATAACCCAACAGATTTTCAAAATAGATAAATATTGTACCCCATGTTTTTGCTGATCGATGCCCGATGGCTTTTGTGTGATGACAGGAATGCCAGGCTTTCGTCTCTGAAGAACTTTGTTTGAATCCATTTGCCGACGCTGACAAAACTTTTAATGTGTGTCAGACTCAGAGAAACCCATGAGACAGAGTTCAATATTTCGTAGTGTACATTTCCAACAATAATTAATCGTGTGGTGACATCAAAAGCGGCAAATTATTTCTGTTCAATGAAATAATATTGACACCGGTCTAGGCGTGAACTCAGGACCCTGTTTATAATCCGTTGCTATGGCTGTTAATACAGTCGACACCGCGTCATATGGGCGGCGCAAGAGTTACATGTGGACCGAGGTAATTTATTTGTACATAACATCTACCAATGTATGCATCTTCATTTTAATGCCTTTGGTAGGTAATGGAACGTGGTAACAAATAAACAGGTACAATCTGATACTAATAACCCTGCTGATCTGACCGAAGATGGGTGTCTTCAGGAAGCAGATGATCCTCAAAAGCAGTATCCGACGCCTATTTCCACTTCCTCTTTAACCCCGGAAGCCATGTTCTGGTGACATCGGCGTATTTATTATACAGTAGGCTATAACGTGAAATATTAATTACGAAATCTGTTTTTATTTTCATAACCAGGTCGCATACGTCCGTAAGACCTGAGTCGCTGTGAAAGCGCACGGTCAGCAATGCTCACAGACGCAGGTACGCGTTCCACTCATGTTAGCTGGTACTACAGCTGTTTTCAGCATGCTTGACGTTCTGACGGCGTGTTATTGTTTGGCTGGGGCCGTTTCTGTTCTGTACGTGTTCTGTCGTAAGCATGTATCTGTTTATTGTATCGATCTGTATGAGTCGATACTGGACCGTTAGAATATATTCGCAGTCGCTCGTATCGCTCGTTATGAAGGGCTACCACCACATTCCCTGTTGGGTTTGCATGCATTATTTACTATTTTGACCAAGGTATGCCTTTCGATATACAGACTATTCCGGGAATCCCTCCGGTGCTCGAAGGGGCAAGAAAAGGAGCTCCGGGGATTCCGTGGATAACCAGTCCCTTCGCTCCTCCGGTAGGCAGGTGAACGTTAGAGTCAAACGCACCAACAACCCTCCACCTGGACAGGTGGGATATATGCTGTTGCGATTCTGACCACGTGTTAATATTTAGTTCGCCCACCATTGCTACCGAATTAATACACTTTCGCGTATGACGTCGTACGATGTTTTTTTTTTCTTTTCTTTTCTAGAGCAAGCGCAAAGCCACGGACACGGAGGAAGAGGACGAACAGCAGTCTGAGAAGAAGTACAGGAAGTGCGAAAAGGCTGGATGCTCTGCCACGTATCCAGTTTGCTTTGCGAATGCATCTGAAAGGTAGCCCACATCATAGTATTACAACATTACTATTGTTAATGCAGCAGTCAACTCTGCCTGAGAGGCAATGATTTGGGTCTACATGGGCTGTTGAACACAATGTATGGTAACAACATTCCTTACTACACTACCGCTCATAATGATGGTGGTGAAACCACAGGGCAAACAATCAAATTAAACACCAAACCACATTAAGTAAATAACAGTATTATTATAAATACAAATGCATGGCTTAATCATTTATAAAACCCTTTAACACACCATGTATAAAGCAAGCTCCATGGACTTCTGGGATATGTCCCTCCCCTCCAAATGGATGCATACATATTGCTTCCAAAGTGAACTGAACTGTTTGTCTAAACCACGTTGTGTTTGTGTTTATAACAAGGTGCGCTAAGAACGGATACACATCTCGCTGGTACCACCTGTCTTGTGGGGAGCACTTCTGTAATGAATGTTTCGACCACTACTACAGAAGGTAAAGTGCTTCGGCATGGTTAGTATCAGTGTCTTCTGTCCATTAGCATTATTACGTCACATAAGCAACTCTGTGCTAAACGTCGGATGCATGGAGCGCTGTAAGCTTGACAACACTAGATTTTCAGTGGCTGTTAGCACTGTCACTCACAAAGTCTGTATGTGTAATTCCGGTGCGACGCTAGGGCAGTAGCTTAGTGTACGTTTCTCAACAAACTCCTCTGTATAAACTTAAAGTCAGACTGTCACTGAGTTACATAGCTGGTTGTTGTGCATGTGTAGCGGTCTTTACTCTGCGTTGTGTTTAAACGACAAATTCAGCTCAAACTATATTATTTACATTCCTAGATAGTCACATGACTTCCCCACATGTTTTACTTCAATAGGAATTCAGTAAAACATTTAAAATAATTAAAAGAAACCAGGAAGTTGTGTATTAAAATAAAATACCATAAATTGCACCCTAACCATTCCTTCAACCTAAGAGTCCTCTGCAAACAACCTAATAATAAATTCATAATCTAGCGTAACAACATAACCCTGCTACACATGTCAATCAAAATACCTTTCCTGTCAAGTAGGCGGCTCTTGACGCAATTAGCCAGCGCTGTGTCCCAGACTTAACATAAGGAAAGGCTGGCTCTGCGAGACTACGAGATGGTGCCTCCTGGGCTGCATCTGAATACTCAGTATAGACTACCTTTGGGGAAGTACCTACTGCCCAGCCGTTAGTCTAGTACGTTCTATGAGTAAGCGAGCGAGTAGTAGGGACACAATTCAGGTATACTCAACTTCCATCTCACCGGTCCTTTGACCCGGATGTTTGCTGCGAAAACTCACGTCAATAGCGACATATTTAAAAAAAACGACTTTATATCTACTCATATTAAATTGTCTTTACTTTGGAGTGATAGTATGATTATGATACTTACATTTGTACATCGCTGCACCTTCGCTGCTTGCTCCCGTCATGTTATATTTTATGTACCGCTATTTCTCTTCGATTTTTTTTTTTCTGGATAGAGCCCAACGGACTTATGGGATAGCGTAGTGTGGAACGTTTGTACACTACGGCGGGAGTACACCACTCGACTACTACTAATTGATTACTGAGTATTCGGACATACTACTAATTGTGACGTACTGCTTTTTGCTTACTATATAGTTGACAAGTACGGGTATTCGGATGCAGCCCTGGTCAATCTTAAGCATTGTTATAATGCGTTTATTTTTCTTGCAGTCACAAAGATGGCTATGAGACATATGCCTCCTGGAAGAAGGTATGGACCAGTAACGGAAAAAGCGAGCCCAGTGTGAAAGCCTTCATGGCCGACCAGCTGCTTCCGTTCTGGGTAAGTGGAACCTTCAGCTGTTACTGCGTTCAAATTAATTAATAAATTGTAATGATCCACAAAATGTCTGAAACAACTTGTCTGACTCCAAGCATAGCTCTTTGTGCTGTACAGAACCAAATAAAATGCTGCATGCATAAAACAACTGAAACATTATAAAACGACAAAATTGTGGTATAAACTGTAATGAATAAACAAATTTAAACAAAAGTAAAATAGTTACCGCCACCTGACCATCATACCTATCAGAGCTTGTGGGGCATCCCATTACAACACCAAGGGCTCTTTGGCGGGGGGGGGAGGAGGAGAAGATATGTGCCACCAATCTCCATCTTTGGTATTACAGACTTTTCCCATAGAGTTCTATTGAGGGTCTTCTACGTGGTCTGTCTCCTCTATGCAACGTCTCTGCCTCAGGTCCAGTGTACCAGGCCAGACTGCAGGAAGTGGCGTCAGCTGACCAAAGACAGCCAGCTCACGGCCGCGTTGGCAGCCAGCTATCGCTGTGGCATGAAGTTCAACAGCATCAAGGTGAGTGGGCAACAGGGAACGTCATCAATGAGTGTGCTGTAGATTGCCTTTTTCGTTTATCTGTGTGTGTGTGTGTGTGTGTGTGTGTGTGTGTGTGCGTGCATGTGCCTGCAGAGCGAGGGTCCAGACCAGTGCTCCCAGCCAGAAGACTTGGTGAGTCCAAAGGATTTGAGGCCATGTTCCCATCTCTGATCTTTGTGTGTAAGGCCCAGACCACAGAGAGACACGCTGTAGGTGCGGCCCCTACAAAGGCGCTTTGATGAGGCCTCGATCACACAGAGATCGGCTGCCTGCCTGGGCCGAGTGTGACATTGACGAGCAGTGCGACTCCATGCCTTTATTGAAAATAATATATTATCTTTCAAGTACAAATAAAATACTTCTTATGGTACAGATGCACCTGTACCATTAAAAAGAAAATTAATTTGCTGACGTGTTCCTAGTGATGCATTTCTGTGTGATTGGGGCCAAAACAATGTTGTCGACAATGACAATGTTTGGTTCAATATCCACAGGTGGTATTAAGCTTGTTTAAGATTAAACCCACAAAAACAGATTTGAATGAAAATGTTTGTTTTTTTTTCCCCACACAGAGAGTGGCCGAGGTGATTGACAGCTGGTGGCACTCGATGTTGATCTTGCCCCCGCTGTTTAAAGACAGCCCAGCCAGCCCCTTTCTGGTGGCGTACTACCCCGACTGTGTGGGCATGAGCCCCTCGGGCCCTGCCGGCAGCCCGGCCCTGGCCCAGCTGAGGGCGGAGCACTGCCGAGCCCTCCAGCCTCACAGTGAGTCACCTCGTTTAGATAGCGTTTAGGTAGCGATGAGATATTTAGTGAATTTTTACAGACTGTGTATTATCTTATGATTATCTTACAATCGCACACTCTACCATCATCACACTATCGTCTCAAAGGGCTGCACAGGCCCACATTTGAAACAAAACAACACACACCCATCACCTGCTCTGCCCACCGGGCAAGGAAAAGTCTCCACACCTTAGCAAGGGAGGGCCCTGGAGTCTGGCATCGCTAGGGCATTCTTTAGGTGTCGGGAGAGTGAGGTTTACATAACTTACGCTACCGGCTGGCAACCATTAACACCTCTATGTACAACCCCCCCCTTCCCCCCCACCCACCCACCCATCCAGTCCCAGGGCTGTGTACGTACTTCCAGCCGTTCTACCAGCCCAATGAGTGTGGCAAGGCCCTGTGCGTGCGGCCCGACATGATGGAGCTGGACGAGCTCTACGAGTTCCCCGAGTTCTCCCGCGACCCCACCATGTACCTGGCCCTGCGCAACCTGATCCTGGCTTCCTGGCACCGGGACTGCAGGGTACGTCCCCCCCATGTGTTAGCTATAGCTAGCTACAAGCTTTAGCTACAAGCTAGCTATAGCTGTGCATTACGCCAACACATAACCTAGCTAGCTACATATATGGCTCATTATAAGTTACCAAACCAACAATCCACAATGTGTTGGTCCAGCTGAAGATGCAAGACTGTGGAGAAGCACTCTGTTAGGGAAGAGTGACGCTGGCTGAACGCCACTCCAGTGTGGACTGAGTCAAACTTGTGTCATGTGTCCTCCCGTCCTGAAGGAGGTGCTGACGCCACAGCGGTGCGCCCCCCACGTCATCGTGCGCGGGCTGGTGCGCGTGCGCTGCGTGCAGGAGCTGGACCGCGTGCTCAACTTCATGACCAGGAAAGGCCTGATCAACACGGGCGTGTTGGCCGTCACGCAGCCCCTGCTCCCCGAAAGATACCGCTCTGTAAGCTCCCATTCCTTCCTCAGCCCCGGGGTTAAAGCTGAATTTAGAGCAGCATCTACAGCAGGTTTGTCATTGTGAAGAGTAGAGGAGTAGGCAGGGGGCTTTTGGGCTGTTTATTTACAAAAACTTACATTTTACTCTTTTAATTGGCTTGATCTCAAATTCTACCTACAGCATTTTTTATTGATCCATCTGACATGAACTGCTCTCACATCAATATATTTCTGAACATGTGGTTCCCCTGTTATCGCCCATGTCTGAGAAGCTTACCGAATTCTTCATTCATTTATTTTGAATTGTTTGCAGAAAAACGTTATTGTGATTGGAGCTGGTGCATCTGGACTGGCTGCTGCACGGCAGTTGCAGAACTTTGGCACACAGGTAAACTTTTCCGTGGCACCTTATTTATTCGTAAAGAGTTTGCTACAATAAAGCCCCGGACACATTGCACAAGACATTTACAGTCAATAAGGTTCAGCGCCTGAAAGCGACGACAGGCAAAATAACAATCAGTGTCGACGAAGTGGACGGGTACCGAGTTAAACACATCTCAACTTCAGGCTGACTACCAATGGGAGCTGAGGATATCATTGACTGACAGGTTGACTGAAACATTTCGGGTGGTAAATATGAGAGGCTGTTAACAAGTGGCCAGTGTTCAGCTACAAAGCGATGTGCGACGAGCAGATTGCTTGCAGTGTGTCTGGGGCTTTAGGCTGTTGCCATTCAGGTCTAACACAGTGTTGATACTAAGACATTCCTCTGACTGTTTTATTAATATACAAATATAAAAGATATGCCAACGTGAAGTAACAACATAATAATAAGGTTAAATACTTTTGGTTAGTCGCGGCTGTGACCTTTGACCTTTTGCGCTTCCAGGTGGTTGTGCTAGAGGCAAGGGACCGGATCGGAGGCAGGGTGTGGGACGACGCCACCCTGGGGGCTACCGTGGGCAGGGGCGCTCAGATCATCAACGGCTGCGTCAACAACCCCATGGCCTTGATGTGTGAGCAGGTGAGGCTCAGATCAGTGGCGTGTAACAGTAGCGTGTAAACGGACAATGTGCAGCGAGGAAATGGGAGGTAGGAATAGCGTGGGGCCATTATTGTAGCAAAAGCTGTGTCTCAATCTGTGTAAAACAATATGTATATGCATACTGAGAGATTTGTGAATGTGTACAGCAATCTGCAAATGTGTATTCAGAATCTGTTTGTAAATTTGGAAAATAATTTCCAAATATGTTATTTAGATTTGTAAATGCAAAGACATATTTGTAAAAGAGTGTCTGTCTGTCTGTCGACATATTTGCAAAAGCCTGTGTGTGTATATCTTTCTAAATGCGTAGACATATTTGCAAAAGCCTGTGTGTGTATATCTTTCTAAATGCGTAGACATATTTGCAAAAGCCTGTGTGTGTATAT
>JAODLL010083025.1:0-14794 GCA_026546735.1 Forbesichthys agassizii
CATCAAACAACTCTCGCAGACAATAAATATGGTGTCACTGAATGCAATGTTCAAAAGATGGAGAGTGCAAAAAGACCAATTTAGGAATGCAAACAGTCTTACCGTGTTCCCAAAAGCGACTGCTTCCAAGAGATTGACGGGAGTGTGTAAATACGTGACTGAAAAATGTAATGAAGGAATTCCCATAGAGCGGTCATTCAACTTAAGGCACTGGGAATCGCCAAAGAGCTAAATAACAACTGATGTGGTAGAAGAATGTTCAAAAATGGTACAGCAAGTTTTATTTAATGTATTTTTAGTACAATTATTATTTTTATTTACCAATTTAAAATGTTTAAATGCGTGATGGGAACGAAGGAACCATGTTGCATGGCTTGAGCACTTCTATACTGGAAGCCTGCATTCTCCACAACGGTATTGTCGCAGATCAATAACACTGCGTGTTTAAGCTTATTCAGAACAGGTTTCTTGAAGGTTTTGCACCTTCATGACCTCTTCATCGGTACAATTGGTGGTGGGCCCCACAGGTGCAATGTGGTCTGTCTCTCCTCAGCACTGCTCAGTGTTCCTGGATAATGACAGCATTGTTGCATAATTAGCAGCTTTGTACCTTCTCAGGTTACCTGTCATTGCATTTGGGTTCAGTTTTTGAACATTTGCTTCATCTATTACATTAGGGCAAAACATAAAGTAATTATTACCAATGACCTTTGTATTTTCTGAGTTTTTAATAATCCAAACTATAGAAAATAATAGAAAGGCAATTGTCTTCTAAACTCCGTCCCACTCTCCTAATGTGTAGTGAAAGAAGTTTGATGGACTATAAGTAGAAAAGATACATGACTGAATTTTCAGTATATGAGGTTCTGTATGTCTGGTCCTCATGTCAGAACCATAAAACATCAAATGATTTAAGCCTGTAGCCTACCTAGCAATATCAGATCTTCACGAAACTTAAGATAATGCCCCAGACTGCCTACCTACTCTCTACTAGGGCTGGGTCTCTGATTTCCAGAATCGATTCCGATTCACAGGTCTAAAACAGATTTTGATCCAATGTTGATTCAGTTAAGAATATTTCAGGTACAATACCAATTTTGCTTCACAAACATGCTTGCAGCATCTGTGCAACAGATCTATAGCCATAAACCCCATAGAAAATAAATAAAGTATCTATTTTGCAATTACCCTATAACTCTACAGTATCTTATCTGCTTTGTGGCATATTATAATTATTAATGTCCTTGTATTCCAGTTTAGATATTAGCAATGTGCTAATAACGTGACCCAGTTTAGCTAAAAACATTAGAAATCTTTCACCATGTCAGATTCTTTTCGCACGCTATCCCAACCAGCAGTTTTGAGGCATGCTGACTATGGAGTTGCAAGAAAATAAACGGTATTTACTAGTGCACCATATTTCTGTGACCTCAGCCTCAGGCTGTATAGTGGATTTCTTTTGTAAACATCAAATGGGTCTATGATACGAGATCATTTTAATACAAGACACTGCATTTCTTTGGTGTTTTGGTGGCACCAGAATGCATTAATACGTGCATTCTCATAATCTGGTCTGAATTGGTTTTTTTCAGTAAAACTAACCTACGCAGCAGTCAGCATTATATTTTCCTCATGCAGATCACCAGACATTATTTATCTTTAGAAAAGTTTATGCAGTTTACACAGATGCTAAAAATGCATTAAGCCTTCCTTACTATTTCATTGTCCATGTGTCTTGAATTTGAAAACTGACATAATCCAACACGCTCATGTTCAACTCAGGGAGAAGCAGACAGACCCGGTTCTACAGATCGATCTTGGGATTTTGTGAATCGATTTCGGATCACTCAAATTTAGATAGATTTTAATTGGAGAATCAATTTTATTGAACCCACCCCTTCTCTCTACCAGCACGAAGATGCTGTATTTGGTTACACACGTGTCTAACCCTGGCTCGATGTAGAGGAACTAACTATTCAATAGAATTAAACGGGATTGTCATTTTCATGTCTTGACCTGTATTGTGTTGAATCATGTGCGAGCTCTTTATCAACAATCATATTTTTCTGTTAAGTCAACAATCTCTTTTCCCCCCACACCTGACTAATTTATTTTCACCCTAAAACCATGTTTGTTAAACAGAAAAGCCAGGGATTCTTTATTTAAAAAAAATTTTTTTTTAAGAAATTAACATTTTGTGAAGCCTTAACAATTATTTTATTTTATTCATATTATGGTTTGAACAGTTCAAATCTACATATGATTTGAAAAGAGAAATGACATTGGAATAAATGACAGTTCTAAGACTTAGGCTATATAGGCTACAGTTAAATCTCATATTCCTGGAGAGGAAAAGTGCATTCTGACTAATTGCTGGGGGGAAGGATAGACTTGTATAATAAAAATGTATAAATTAATAAAAACCTATTCTGAAATGACTTGCGGAATGGGAGGAGGTATTGGCATACAGTTGGACAGCAAATTACGACTGGGAAACACAAGGTTGTAGGCCTTATGCCAGTGATTATTGAAATAATGCGTTACTGGGGTGTCCACTAACATTCTGATTGCAAATAGGCATTCTGGCCTATATTCAAACACAGGCCTAAGCCTATACAGTACATTTCCTGTAGTGATCAGAATGTGAATAGCCTTCTACCTTGTAGATACTGATTTCCTTGCCTGTATGCATTTTTTGAGATTGCACTGTTAAATGTTGATAGGGATGATGCAATTTAAAATTGTTCCAATACAAAGCATGAAACTGATATTTTTCACAGTTTAAATATTGTCCCTAGTTATTTTACATATTCAATATAACTAAAATATATAATGCTCAGTAAGTAACCTTCAGATTCTTACACAGGATATTGTACTGTATATGTTTGTAGTCATGTCAAAGTTAAGTGCAGGAGTAGTAGGTTTAGGTTTGTATACCTTCAGTGTATTGTTCCATGGCCGCCGGATTGGACTGATCTGAGACTGGCATAACATTTACCTGTCAAGTTCTGTGAAAGAATGCAGTGCAGTGGTGGAAACTATGTTCACAAAAAATAAAATTAAAATAATTCATACATACACACACACACACACAGTTTCCTCTTTCATTTTATATATTTTCTAGTGTACTTTGCAAAATGTCTCCAAAGCAGAGTTCTTAAGCCTTGGTTGCTGCTGTGTTATATTGCAGGGTTTGCTTTCTCCTGTGGAATCCTGAATGTATCTCTCTGTATAATGAACCATTTTCAGCTGGTTGATACTTTGTGACAGGCGCTCAAAATAGAATCCGGTCAGCGTGGTTGCAGAGCTAGTGCAATAATTGGTTGCTATGTGACAAGCATATAGACCTACAACCCAGTGTTGCTGAGCACAGCAGAGCTAGTTGTTCCCGAGCTTTGACCACCATGTCTCAGCAGAGTGATATGTCATCTGTTACCGGAGAGATATTTCTTTCAACAACAAGCGAACGTGATTCATGCAGTACTCTTGAATAATTTCATCTACGATTTTGTGTGAATGATTCTCTCCCACACATTGGAAATGCATCGTGAAGGCTAGGATATTGTATGCGGCCTGCACCACTTAAGTTTGTTCCTATTTACGTAGCCATGTGAGGGTAGAAGTCTGTATTCTTTTATGTTTCCAGTACGCACAGAAACAGTAAGCTAGCAGAATGCAAGGAGATATTTGGGGAAATTGACAGTGTTGGCTTTACAATTGTTTACTGTAACTAACAAAAACAAACTTTTAGAACAGCATTTGCTGTTGGATCTCAGTTAGTTATAATACATACCTAAACATGCCCTGCATAAATATGCACTTAAAGAATGTGTGAAATAGATTTTCTCTCAGCCCTAGCATTGCTCATGGTTTAAAGCATGTGTTGAACTTGGTTATAATAATATATTGTAATCAGTTGGGGTTTTTTCCCCCTCTGTCCTTCAGGGAATAGTTTTGTAATTTTGAATTATCGAATTATCCACTTGAAACGGTTTTCTAATCTCACTTGTCTCATGTCGTCTACTTCCTCCTTAACGTGCTCTGCAAAATATGTATGCCAACCCACTCCATCCTCAAAGGCAAAAATAGCTTTTCTTTGGGAAAAGTACGCCTCCATGTTAGGCAGGTCTCCTCCTTTTAGGATCGAGGCTATTCCCCCTGAATACAGAGTGCCCCACCCGCTAAACATTAGCTTGACTTTAAGGATAAAACCAGTATTGTATTGCAGACTACACCACTGACCTCTATTCCAGCTAACATTTACAATCTTGCATTATATATTAAAAAAAAAACATTACATGGACCCAGTGGATAGCACTGGCCTCACAGCAAAAAGGTCCCGGGTTCGAACCCCGGTCGCCCCGGCCTTTCTGTGTGGAGTTTGCATGTTCTACCTGTGTCTGCGGGGGTTTCCTCCGGGTGCTCCGGTTTCCCCCCCATTATCTAAAAACATGTTAGGTTCACCCACCAGCCAGTGCCATCTGATCAGTGACACTGGCTCCAATCTGGAGTTGGTCTTTCACAACATGTATGTGACAATAAAAGCACCTTTTAACAGTACCCTCCTAGAGTTTGGCAGATGACACGTGTAGTAGCGTTGTAGTAACATTTCTAACTATCAACATAGACAATACATGCATCCTGCAAATGAAGGTGCCTTCATGTAAATTAGCAGATGCATGGCTTTACTGTACATCGCGTCAGAGGTCCTCAAAAGGCCCCATTAGCCAGGCTGTCTGCTTTGCTCGAATCAATCAAATTAGACACCATGTACAGTAAGAGGACGTGATTGCAAGCAGCTGTCACCCTGCCCGCTTAAAATGCTGACGCTCAGTTGTAGACAGGCCTACTTGGTGCCTCGTTCTGCACTTACAAGGAAGGAATGTCAGCTATGTGTCACGCTTATGCACAGTATACACTGGCCCGGGTACATTCCAATCCCTCAGCGTACCTTTTTTGCTTTCAAGTTTCAATTTGCAGTTCGGCCATGTCCTTCAACACTTTGTAGTGTAAGGTGTGACCGATGGCGAGGGGAGCTATATGGTTAGGTTTAGTTTACATTTGAATATTGACTGTTGCATCAGTCAGCACTCAACACCGCCAATGGAACATTTTCATGAAGTGTGAACAGGTTTTTAAATTAACTTTTTGAGTCACTTGCCAAGGTGGCTGGTACTGTAGACCAAAAAATCTACCAATCAAGCTTTATTTTTATTACCAGTCTTATTTTACCAGTATTAATTATGTTACATTGGGATAATTAAGCATGACAGCACAACTCATCACCACGCTATTAGGGCTGGGTACTGAAACCTGGTGCCAAAATGCCACCAGTTCCTATACGATCGGTATCTACCGTACTGAATTAAAACGCAAATTTCGGTGCCTCATTTCGGTTTCACTTAGACTACATTTTAGGGCTGGCTCAAATATTCGATTATTCAGGTGCATGCATGTTTTCCCATTAATCCCTACTGTCTCCATATGAACCCACATGGTGATACGCAGGCAAAAAGCTAAAAATAGAATATTCAAATACAAAAATGAAGACTCAAATATCTACAAACGAGAATAGTCAAATATTCTGGTCCAGACCTATTGTTTCCATGGCTCTGGGCCTACCTACTACCTCCGTATTATAGCCTACTTAGTAGCCTCGTACAACCGGAGTCTCCAAACCCCAAATGCTTGCATGACTTTATTTTTTGCAGTGCTTTGTCCATTCATCTTTTAGGTTTGCTTAATACTTATGAATATTGCCACTGCTTTTATTTATTCGGACTGTATAGCAACTAGGGTTCGCTGGGTACTATTCTCATTTGAACCAGTATCCAACAGTACTGTTTTTATACTTTACTCGCCCTGTAATGACAAAGAAAAGGTCCAAACATGTCCGAACTGGCATGCGTGGTCATGTTGGATATTTCTCTATACGAGCCCATATGTGAGTGCCACTGCTGAATTTGTGAATGCAACTACCATCTAATCATGTAAAACCTATTTCACAAGTATGAGGGTGGTGTAAAAATGCCTTGAATATTAACTTGGACTACTTCAAACTCATGATTTAGACATTGGATATTTCCTAATTTTTCAGACTTTGCACAAATACTGCCCTTGCACTCTCTGATTGGCTATTTTTGATGTTGTCGGTAGAGAGAGACTAAGGATAGTGATTTATGTATTTTAAATCAAACATTTAGTCACTGAGTTACTCGCCAAACAGATAATCTACTTGCATTTGCCGCTTTGCAGGTGTTAATTTCATACCCTGGGTGTTAAAGTCAGTGGAATGTTCTTGCCAAGCTTGTCTTTGACATGCCATGGTCTCTTCAGGTGGCTCGTCTGGTAGGTTGCATAATGTAAAAATGTTTCGCTGGGCCGCAACATGCCCTTAACCCTACAAAAGCAAGCAAATATTCCTACAGGCAGTTTCTCCAAATTTATCAAATTACATATTTTTCTGCAGTTAATTAACATAAACAACGCATTTGCATTTAGTTTATTTTGCCTATAATCTAATATTGGTTTGAAAGGATATTGAATACTGCATAGAATTTGTTAACATTTATTTCTGATCAATATGTCTCTTTCCCAAATGAGTGAAACATTTATTTAGATTTCTGAACAGCTTCATTCAAAATGCTAATACTGACGGAATTTCTGTGATTAGAATAGTCAGTGGCATTCACAGGAGTTTCCTGCATAGATGCATTGTTACACTAAGATGGGACATTTGGAACATAGTTTTGTGACTGACGCCATGTTGGAACGTGGCACCACTGTACTGTGTCATGGCGTTTCTGGTCTGCTGCCAAATGCTGTTTATAGCCTAGCTGGGGTCAGGTTTGACAGCTCCAATAACCCTGAATGCTCTTAATGGTCTAATCCACAAAAGGCTTTACAATCAAAGCCTAGAACGACTTGGCTTGTTCTGCTGTGAAAATGCTTTGTTAATCCAGAATATTAAAGTATAATATTTTAAATTGTCAGCAATGTAGAGTGTTGTAAAACTATTACAATTGGTTTTGGAATTGGTATTCTAAAGCCCATTGAAACTAACAGTATATAACGTAAGGCCCTGTGGATTTTCTATGATTTTTCTTACCTGCCAGTCTACCCACATTCTGGTGTATAGTTGTTCTCTCCCATTGATAAGTCATACCTTAAGAGATGTCTGCAAGTACAATAGGTGGGACATATAATGCTGAAATAATGAAAACATTATACAAACTGTATTTATTTAAATGCAAGTGCAGTTAACCAGACAAGTGCCTCCAAAATACAGTTCCACTATGCATCTTTTGCACATGCCTTTTGTGAGTACATCATGAATGACCTAACGTCGTTTCCACTTGTGTTGCGTGTTTCCAGATGCCCCATCAACCGAGCAGCCAGAACTGTTCACACAGAAGCTCCAACAGTGCTGCACGCTCTTCGATTTCATGGACTCCGTGACGGACCTGAAGGGCAAGGAATGCAAGCGGGCCGCCCTCAACGAGCTGGTGGACTACGTCTCCACCAACAGGGGCGTTCTGGTAGAGACTGCGTACCCAGAGATCACCACAATGGTAAGGGCCAGGTGTCGAGCAGTCGGCTGCGTCTGCGCACACGCCAACACCTCCTCCAAAAGCTGAAGTAGTTCCAAAAAAGCTAGCTTTCTGGAAGGGAAATAGCAAGGGCTGGAGTGTGTGTGGGGTGGGTGGGGGTGGGGGGGGTGGGGGGGGGAGGGGAGTGAACAACGTGTGAACAGTGCTGAGAAAAAGACTGCCTTATGGATATAATAAATTAATACGTTAAATCAGTTAACGTATTCTGTTAAGTCGTATCCCATTGGAGGAGTTCAGCACAATTAGACCTGAGTGAAGGTGTACTATAGGTTTATTCTGCTAAGATCATTTGCTCCCACAGCATACAGAATGTTCTCCCCTTCCTGCTTGGCACACTTAGCACTCAATCATTGTTTGCAGGATGAAATATGAAGGCTTATCAGAACAGTCAGCATATGGTAATTGGACTGCATTTATACAGTGCTTTTCTAAACTTTCGGCCACTCAAAGTCCTGCACGGTATTGCCTCACATTTACCCATCCCCACACACACGCTTCCACGCAAGGTGCGACCAACCACCGGGAGCAGTTGGGGTTAGATGTCTTGCTCAAGGACACCTCGACAGGAGGTGAGGAGGTGAGGAGGTTCGTGAGGAGGGTGAGGAGTTAGCCGAGATTGAACCAGCAACTTTTGGATAGCCTGTCGCCCCGCTTTACCCACTGAGTGCGCCACTGTCGCCTCAAGCATATCCATATGATTTAAATAATTACACGATCAGTAGTTTAGGCAAAAGGCAATGGAATGTTTTGGGTGTTGTCCCAATGCTGTTGTAGACCTTGACACCTCCTATGTTTTTCTCTCAGAAACCAGATTCAATAGCTATGTGTTTAAACAGGGTTTGTGTGCACCTCAAATGGAGAAAGTTTAAACTATCACGCTTCCTGTTTTGGAAACGGTGATTGTGTTTGAGTTTTACTTTTTCCTTTCCTTCAAGCTGTAGACACAAACAGGACACAGCAAAATGAATAAGGCATTTCTTAGTTTTAACACAGTTTTGTGACCAGACTACGTATTGTCTTTTTACAAATGTGGGTATATTTTATGTTGTGTATATTTTATTACTGCCTTTTCAAATGTGCAATGTACATCTTGCTTTTTTTGTGCTTTTTTTCCCCCATTGTAATTTGCCACTTTCATTCTCTAAATTCCTGTCTTGCGGAGCATAATTATGAAGGTATTTTTGGTACAAAACATCTGAGCACCTTTGACAGTGGAATGTGTAGCTGTAATAGAAAATAGTCACGTGTATCAGTACCTTTTTTTTTTTTATAAAGTTGGAGTCTACACGCTTGCGTCTCCTAAAGCATGTATCTCTGAATTAAACGTACTGATACACATCTAACTTTTAGCTACAAATTCCACTGTCTCGGGTGCTTGGATGTTTGGCACCAAACATACCTTCATACATAGTGGCCAAACAAGCCTTACCTGTTGCTTAGGTTTTACCTACATTGCCTTAGCTGACATGATGGGACATGCTTGTCAGGGTTATGTGTGTTTACAAACTATCTTTCCTGGGAATGTGGCAGGTACCTCCTACACAATAGTGTAATTATAGCACACACACACTCTCCAGAGAGGTCAGGCCAGAGGCAACAGAAAGTAATGCTGTTCTCGTTGGTCAATGTTGGTTGTTGTAACACATTGCCTTGCTACTTCCCACATCTCACTATTGATGGTCAAGACTAAACTGCACAGCGGTAATACTGAAAAGGCTGATGTAGACAATTGACATCATATTTAGTTACATGGAAACTAAAGAGCGTTTTAAAAAAAGACAAGATTAGGGCTGTCCTCGTTCTCAAACGGGCCTTGTCTTCCTAGACCGGGTTCAGAGTGAGGTTAATGTCGATGGCAGTCAGAAGCATTGGTAAAGGCTCTCTAGGGTGCTCCATGCTTGGCATCACATGGTAATGAAGAGGTGGGTGTCTAAAGTGCAGTGGATTATACTGTAGCACTGAGGCTACAGGCTTTGATCACTGAGGGTCTCATCTCCTTGGTGTAACCATAGCAGTGTTTTCTTTGTTTTTAACTTCTTACCTGCACACGCACACATTTTTGCTGTAATATAACTGACGGCATACACGATGAACATTGATCGGAAAATATGTAAATGTTTTTCTAACTCCAAATTGAAAATTAGGAATATTTCTCACAATCTTCAAGTGACATGTATTTATTACTGTCACGTTAATACAAAACTGTCTCTTCAACATCTGTTGAGTTGTCAATTTTCTCTGAATGTAGAGCACACAAGCATAACAATTCTTTTCCATTAATTCCCATTCCCTATTCCTCACAGCCTTCCATTTTAATACCACGCTTTCTCAGTCTCTCGCACATTATTGTGGCCCCTCACAGACACCTTGGTGAATGGGGAAGGCGTTGCTATGTGCTGGTTGCTACAAGTGTCACTTAACGCATATTGGCCCCATGCAGAGCCACATCTCTTCTTCCAGTGCTCACGACCGGCCATGTACAGTCAGCCCAAGTGCATTTCCCTCCGCTTCCTCTCACCTTTCCCAACCTCCCACGGAATCTTCTGTGCTACTCGTCCTTTAGCAAGTATTGTAAATGGGCGCATTGTTTGTTGTATTGTTTTCTACTGTGGAGCATGACAGCCCATGCATTGTGTTATGTGGAAATGGCATAATGTGGTATTACTAGCAATACCATTTTAATTAGGCCTGACATGGCTCTCGTTGACAGTGATTGTCACCTACCCTGGTCTTCATGTTGAGTTGAATGAGCACAGGCAAGATGGGCATCACACTGAGGTTTAATGTCTCGCCTGGCAACCCACCCCTAGGGTAGTGATCATGTGACTCTAAGCCAGCCAATAAGGTGTGACGCACCATGGGAAAGCAGACCGGTATGCCACTGAGAGCTTAGCAGAAATGCTCTCCATTTATTCCCCAGTGTTGATTTTAAAAACATAATTGTTGCAAGAAAAGTTTTTTTTCTTTCTTTTTAAGCATTCCCTCTGCAGGTTGTGATGAAAAGCAATTACTAGGAGGGCTTGGTTTAATTTAACAGCTGTGAGATGATGTCTCGTGAGGACTTAAATTTAGCATAGTACTTTTATCTTTTTTAAATGTTTTTATTCGTATTTCAGTAATCAATACCTGTGTTTGGATGTTTAAACTACGGTTTCTATTCACGGAGGGCCTCTCTTAAATCTGAATCTGAACCAGGTGTTTTAGGTAATAGACTAAATGTAAACTGACATACTTCTAAATCTTCCTTCTTCCGCCATTGCTCATTGTGCTCAGTCTGCCGGGGGTGAGTGGGAGGCTTCTCTGGCAGGTTGCAACGCTCAGCAGCAAACCAAACACTGATCTGTGTCATCAGCATCCAGCCAACACATCTTTCTTGCTTGCTGGGTTTCTGTTGTATGGGTTGTGCTTTTCGTACGCATTTCCTTAAAGGTGTGGTAGGCTGTGTTTGTGTATAGATGGGTTCAAATATCAACAAGCTTTCTCAGCATTTAGGCCTCATTATTATTCACATCGTGCTGTGGTTGCAAGAGGACCACCCCTTTGTGTTTCCTTGGCGTATTGGCTGAGCAATTGTGTTCACTGATTATTCAGTGCACCCAATTGTATTATTCATCGCATCTCTTTGTGAAGGGACACTCCCATTTGTGTCTGAAATTGCCTGGTCTGTAACCAGTCTTCCTACACCTGAGCGCTCAGTGACTGCTGCTCTGCTCCTCCCCCGACAGAGCTCATTGGCTCTCACCATTCTCTACCACGTAACAGTTGGGGTATAGAATGAGCTGGAGCGGAAACACGTGGGGCTCTGGCAGGCAGCGCTATAAACCATAAAGGCGTGTATCTTTTAAATTCAAGCTGCCTTGTCAACAGCTTTGCCATTTTCCTATTCACCCTTTTTCTACATTAGTCACTTAGATGTTGTAGGTTTAAGTAATGGGTGTCTCTGTGACCGTGCGTACACTCTAAGAGTGCACAAACACTTAGTCCTAATGCAAACCTCTGCCCTTGTCCTCTGCTGTGTGTCACTTCTTAATTTCCCCAGGCAAAACACAACGTGCTGTAATTGTGGCGGCAGTGACCTCACCACAATCATTGGCATCCACACAGAATCTTCAAGGAGCAGTTACATCTACAGAATTCTTAATGGCTTAAACTGTCTTTCTCTCTTTTTGGTATTGCTAACAGTTCATTTAATAAATCAATCTGCTTTGGCTTAATTAAAACTTGCCTATGCCTCCTCTGAAGTGAATTTGTCAGCTACATTAGTAATTGTCCGTATTACGTAAGTAACTAGAGGTGTCTTTGCATATCGTTAATTACGAGAAAACCTTTTCTCTTTTTTTTTTTTGTGTAAACCATTTTTCCTCATGTAAAACAGCCTTTGAATTTGCCATCCAAAAGGACGTTGTGGGTAATTTGTCAGTTATCTAACTACTGTAGTATCTTGTGGACACTTTTTCTGGTTTCGCTTTGTCAACAGAATTATTCAGCTCATTGACCATGTTCAGAAATGTCACATTCCTTAACAATTGTTATTATTCTGTGCAGAAAATAACCGAACAGTTTTTTTCTCTTTATGGGACACAATTTATTTTTTAATTAAACACAAACAAAACATCGTACCATGAAGTCTTCTCTCAGCACAACTCTTTTTGCCATATATTTGATTTAGCGCTGGTTTCCTTTTGTGACAGATCACAACCAATATATTCAGGACTCTTCCGCCAAGTGACAATCCCGATTTTGACCCGGAAGAAGATGAACCCACCCTGGAGGCTTCCTGGCCACACATACAGGTACAAATCGAGTCCCTTTAATCTGACTTGTTTACTAGGCTTTTCCTCAGTGTTTGTTTACATTTGTTTTTCCATTCTTCTGTTCCCAGCTGGTGTATGAATTCTTCCTGCGCTTCCTGGAGAACCCAGACTTCCAGCCAAGCATTGCTAAGCGCTACATCGATCAGAGATTTGTTCTGCAGGTGGGTTTCTGAATTGCAATAAGGGAATTAGGTCTTTGTATTTATATTTTTAATACCTATTCGTGTTATAGCCCAACAATGTCCTTTAGAAGGACATGTAAACTGTGTTGTGGCAGCTCCAGTTGGCTCTGATTACATCAAGGAAAGAACCAACCTATTTGTTTTTTGCCAAGCTTTGCCAAGCACAGTACACTGTATCCACTTGGCCTTCATGGTTACCCGACCACAGTGGCGAGTGGCTTTGGTGCTTCTCTCCTTGTGGCACTGCAGCAGCTGAGAGGGCCAACAAGGGACCACAGGGCCAGGAATGTTGGCCAGGCCATGTCCAAGGTGCCGGGCCTGACTTTCCATGATGCAAGAGCGTCTTGGTCGTCCCTAAATAGCTCACTGCTGTCTATGCTGTTCAGGAAGAGAGAGGGGAGAAAGGAGACTACGGTCCAATGCCAGGAAAGAGGGGCAGTCCTTAAATGTTTTTACCCAAAACCCCCCCCCCCCCCCCCCCATGTTTGTGTGGTTGATAGCGTATCAGTCCCAACCACCACTTGGAGAAAGACTGGGCTTGTGGGTCCAAACCAGTGATTGTAAGGAAGAACGATGAATCATCCTCTGCTGCACAGCGGAGAGAATATGTACAGGGCCAACCAGCCAGACTTCCCTAGAGTTAATACCTGCCTTGCTCATGGGCATTCTTACTGGGTGTTTACAACTGATACATAAAGTGGCATAATCTACTATTTCTAAATCTAGCATATCATGTGTTTATCTGGTTTTCTATAGTAGTTGCTGCAGTTCAGGAATTTATCTGTTTTTAGAGCTTACAGGAGAACCTCAGCTTGTTCAGTTTTGGCAGTCGGTCAGTGTATTTGAGGCAATTCTACTCTGGGAAAACTTCTATTTGAGTCCTATTCCCAGCTGTTGTTTGTACCTACATTACAGAGATCTGTTTTATATCAAAATATACACCAACAAGGTAAACGGGTGTTCACTGGGTTCTACAAGGCAATACTGGAGTGTACCTTAAATGAGCATTGGGTAGGTAGTTTATAGAATGCTCTGTAGTGCCATCTTTGTTATTCCTCTAAATACTATAGTCATTCCCTTCAGTTTGATTAATACACTCTGTAAATATGTAGGGCTGTTGTGGGATTTATGTCATTCGACATAATTGAGAGCACTCAATTTGCAGTGCTATCAGTATTAGTTTACTATGGTTCCACACAGCCTCAAAATGAACGATTACCCAAAATCCTTTGGCAGCATTATCCAGTCCCTCTCAAGCCAGATAATTACTGAGTCATTCACATTTAGCGCAAGTCCGGTCTGAAATCTAAGGGCTGCTGCAAGCCATTGTTTGTCTGGGTGTCACACTGTAAACACTTTAAATAGCAGAGCTTTATGCCCTCCATGGTATTTACTCCATGTGTACGGCTGGTCTGCCGTTGCATCAGTGCTTCATCGTGCTCTGATTCAGGACACTGGCAGGCTTTTAGTTTAGCTGTCCCTTTCTGTTTTGATGTCTAATTGGAAGTAAAATACTTGGATTTAATTTTTAGGTAGGTTTTATGAACTATAGATTCCTGGCCTGATTTTATTGGGGTTATGGCCACTGGAAGTGGGGCAGAGCGATTCCATGGAGGGTTCCCATACCACTCTGACATACATGGGGTCTAATGCATTTGTATATAGCTTTTCCCGGTCACTGTTGTTCACTTTGAATTTAAACACAATGCTGGGCATCTTCCTTTGGAAGTAATTCTTTTAAAATAAGGAGTCTTGTGACGTTTCTAGGTACCTATGTAATATGAATGTTAATACAACAAAAAATACTAAAATAATGTGTGTGTGTAAGAGAGGTGTGCTAGAGGTCACAGGATCTTTGAGGACTGTGTTTAAATAGCTGCCACACAAAGGTTTCCTCCCACCACTGCTTCAATCAACACGCGCCACAGGGGCCTTGTATAATGACTTTTAATCTTCATTTAATTTTAACACCTTGATAATTGGTTCTCTGTTTCTCTGCATGCTCGTTTGTGGTTGGTGGGTTTAACTGATTGGCATTGCACGGATCAGGTTGGTCCATGTGATGTTTTTTAGTTAAATTTTTCCGGCTATGAACTATGGCCGAGTCCGGGTGTCCGGGGTTTTGCTTTTGCCGGCTTTGAGGGACTGAAGCTTAATAGATTTTAACCATTTCTCCATTCTTTATGTT
>JAODLL010083026.1:0-14788 GCA_026546735.1 Forbesichthys agassizii
CCAAACTGGCCTGGGAACGTCTCGGGATCCCCCAGTCAGAGCTTGTTGATGTTGCTCGGGAAAGGGAAGTTTGGGGTTCCTTGCTGAAGCTGCTGCCCCCGCGACCCGACTCCAAATAAGCGGGAGAATGTATGGATGTTTATGGCACATATTGTATATTTTAGGTTATGTTTATGTTAATGTGAATTTTACATTTAAGTTTTTGGAAGAAAATAAGTTCGGGATCAAATCATTTGGAGGACCCCCTATGGGCCCCGGATTCCCTGTTGAAGACCTCTGATCTAGGGATTGGCAATAAACCAACACTGAATATGCAGTAAATTGCACACAATAGATGATAACATTAATAGGAGGATATTTGGAGTTCATGTTTAGATATAAGTGCTCCAAATTCTCCCTTCAGCTACAAGCATCTCTCATAGTACCTCTCTAATCTTCAAACACTGTCAAACTGTTCCTTCTCAGCACTGGCCTCCATCGGTGAATAATTACAATCAAATGCACTCTGGGAAGTGGGAGATATTCTCCGTGTACTTTGTCAAAACACACAAACATTACCCACTGAGAAGTCTTATAGGTTGAATCACTGGCATTCATAATTGGCCGTATGGCTGTAACTGTAACTTATTAGAGCGGAGATAGACGGTATTTCATATCTATGATACCTTGCTCTGCTGCGTAGAGCAAGTTAGTAGGGAAATCATTATTGGTGTATTAACTGTTATTACTGCCATTGCACTCGTATATTGACTAATGGAGTTCCAGCGGGGGAGGTTTAACTGCTGAAATAAACTGTAGACATTTGGGAGACTCCTGACTATCTCTTCTCATCTGTTTATATCTGTCAGTCTGTTGATGGAGTGGGGAATAAACATGTCTTACGTTGAACGCAAACTGGCCACTGTATTCGATTGTGTTCGAAAAGCGTTGTGTTTTTGGTTTGAAACTGAATGTGACCTTCTTGCACCCGAATGCTGCTTGCTCACCTACTGTACAGCTGTCAGACATAGATCGCCTCTACACCTCACCCTAAACCCACATGTGCATATGGTGTTAGCCTGGCTACACTCAACTATTGTTTTCAGCTCAATTTATTTAGCTGAGATTGTCTGGAAACACATTTTGTTATCATTTTCACAGCTGGTGGACCAATCAGGGTGCTTAGTGAGATGACGTTGAAGTCAAGCGTGTTTCGAAAGGGTAGTAGAGCTAGATGAGGCGATCAAAACAGTTGAAGCAATGCCGATTGGTTAAATGCTGTCCAATAGTTTCAAAATGAACCAGAGGTCCAGGCCAAGTAGGAGTCTGTTAAGTCTGCTTACACCAGGCTATAGAGAAGTGTACCCCTTGACTAAGATGTCTCCGTCATCAACAGTCCAGCTGTGTTTTATTGTCTTAACCAAGCTGGCTCGAAGGCACCCGGCAGATTAGTGCAGGGGATTCCTGAGAGACGTAATAGAACATGCTTAGTCATCAGACAGCGGCAGAAGCACGCACATGCACAAACACATTCAGTAATCCCTAGTAGAACACAGTTGGACTGTCACACACACACACACACACACAGAGATTCACACACAGAGGAAACTAGAGGCCACTATCCAAATGTAAGACTGTTGATAGGCAACTCTTTTCCTTTCGTCCATCCGGCCAACAACACACCCCCCCCCCCCCCCCCCCCCACCTTCCCAGATGCCAAATGCAGGCAGTGGTTCCTGATTGTTTCCATGACAACTGCCTAAAACTATATCATCAGTTTTACATCTGCACACACACACATGTGCCTCACGCCAAACCATACGGGAATGTAAGGAGCCCTGCTGCACATTACATAAACAGGATCTGTCTCTGTCAGTCAGTCAGAGGTGATGTCACAGAGAGGAAGAAGCAGAAGAGGTGCCATTTTGTTTTACCAAATGTTTCCCCCTGCATAGCCTTGCAGATAAAGTTCTAGTTAAACTTAACATGTTGAAGTCATTGTACCAGCAGTACACCTGTTGTACAGTACACCTAGTACCTTCAAAACGTAAGACATATTTGTACGTGTCGGTCAGAATTGATTAGTCTCGAAGTGATTAGCATGAGACAACTTGCTTAAGCCACTTAAAATAATTAACTTGGAGCATTTCACATTTCAACACTTAATGGAGCCATTTATGTGTGTGTTGCTACGGCTTATCCACATAGTAACGCCGCCAGTGCACTATTACAGCTCTAGATGGAGTCGACACTGTTCATTTGTTCTGACAGTTTTATTTTCGTGAGTGAGTGGGCTTGAGCCACAACCATGTCTGTACTCATTATTAGGCAGGGTTTGATGTGTGCGTCCATTTTATTTGTGGTGAATAACTGACATTTTTCAGCGGTCTATGCGTGCAGACATTAGACTCAGTGCTGAATAGGGAAGGGTTTGTGGCAGTGTTAATATTATTAATTTTTCCAGTAACTAGCAGTGTAACTAATTACTTTTTCCAAAACAGTAATAATATTACAATTACTAATCCAAGCAATGCTGAATTACAAGAACGAGATTTCTGGTCCTAGCAAATTTAGGGTAGGCTAATTGAACCGGCCTGTCCAATCATCTGGTTTGAGAGGCTGCAATGTTTTCACTTTGGCAGATTGTTGACTCCTAAGGTTATTGTAAAAAGTATTGTTATATAGAGGATTCAATTCTAAAATATTGTGGCAGGTCAGGGTAGTGATTGTGAAAGTAATGTAACTAGTAACGTAGCAAATTACTTTTAATACCCAGTATGCTAACTAGAGCTATGTAGACATAGCTCTATAGTTAAACAGCAAAGATGGCAAGATGGATGGGAGTGCTCATCTAACTCTCCACATTTACACATCGAGAGAGAGAGAGAGAGAGAGAGAGAGAGAGAGAGAGAGAGAGAGAATTATAGCATTCATCACTTGAAGACATGGGCTTGAATGCCCATTTGATGACACATACAGTACAGTAATGTGTGCTGCATTATAATAGAAAGGAGCAAACAGGCCTGCATGAGTACGATGCAGTGAAAGTTGCAGTACAAATGGCTCATATGCCTGCATTTTATAGACAAATCAACTGCGGAGTTTATCTCGCTGGAGTAACACTTTGAGCTCACACAGTGAGCTCCTTTCACGCCAGTGTATCACCATCCTCCTCAAAAGATAAACCTGCGCTCACCTTCCCTTTAAAGCTTTCTCTACCCTTCATCTATGTGAGCAGACATGTTGATTTCTTACACTGAATATCCTTTGACTGTAGGGGTGTCAGCCAATGTGGCTGCCTTTTGGACATTTCATCGCAGGCCTATTTTATACTGTGAGACTGTCTCCCGCTTTGGCACGTGTCATCTAAATAGTCATCATTCGTCAACATAATGTAGCCAACACATTTACTTTCCCATCAACCAGATCCAATACTGAAATGCAGGTGGTTCAAACTGTCCTTCTCTGTGAAGAAACACAATAATAGTACTGTAGAGAGATGCACGAGGGTGATATCACCATGGAAATAAGGTACAGTATAGTAGGTACGCCACGCTATAGAGGTAAGGGCGTCGCTTTAAGCATCGTAAAGTAGTGTATGGATGAACTGCATCCTACAACCCTGTCAGTTTAGATCCAATCACAAGTCTAATTCGTAATATGCAAACCCCAGAGACTCGTGTTCATAATCTACATGTATACATGCTTCTAAAACCCGAATAATATTGGCATATCCCAGGCGTCTTAATCTGAAAATTAGGCCTAATTTGGAATATCCACATGGAATATGCCGTATACACGACACCTATCAAATTCAAAATATTTCCATAGTCGGAATAATAGCGGAAAACAAGTGTGCATGTAAACATTGTGTAAGCATTTACGTGGAACACACAAGAAACCAATGATTGTTGTTGTAAATTACAGTGAGAGACAGAAGGATCTTTCGTAAATACTATGCATGTGTGTGTGAGTACATTTAAGTTCGTTTCAAATCGAGTGAAGCAAAGGTACAAGCTCAAATAAGCTGTCTTGAGTTGAGGCTCCTCAGAAGCTATCAATTTCTTGCTGCAAATTGCCTGGTAAAACCGTCTGTAAGAAATGCAGGCTGGCTTAGCAGCAGTTAGCTCCAGCCTGCGCTCCCCGCAGCCAAAGCCTGATTGCTGATTGATTCATTGACTCCCCTTGATTGGGCACATAGTGCAGGAGGAGGCCGCGATTGCAGGGGAACTGCAGGAAAGGGAAATGAAAGGTGCCAGGTTAGCAGTGGGTGTTTTGTAGGTGTCTTGTGTGGCTGTGGGTTCGTTAACGTCCATCTACATGTGCTTTTGTGTCTGGCATTATCCAATGTACCAGATAATATTTCTCTCTCTCTCTCTCTCTCTAGACTATATCAGTTTTGTTCCACCTTACCTTAATTGTCTTTGCTCTCTGGGCAGCACGGTGGCCTCTCAGCAAGAAGGTCCCGGGTTCAAACCCAGTCGTCCAGGCCTTTCTGTGTGGAGTTTGCACGATCTCCCCGTGTCTGCATGGGTTTCCTTTGGGTGCTCCGGTTTCCCCGACTATCAAAAACATGTCAGGTTCACCCTCCAGTCGGTGTCATGTGACCAGTGACACTGGATTCCATCTGGAGTCGGTCCCCGGGCGCTGCACAGCGGCTGCCCACTGCTCCCTTGAAGGATGGGTTAAATACAGAGGATGAATTTTGCTACATGTATGTGACAATAAAAGCACCTTTACCTCTCCCCCTTTCTTAACTCTGTCTCCGTACATATATCATTGTTTTCCACCTTACCCACCCCCTTTGATTGCCCTCCTTTGCTTTCCATTTCGATATACCTTTGGCTTCTCTTTTTCCTCTCACACCTCTCTCTCCTCTCTGTGTCTCTCATCTTCAGCTTACTTCTTCCTCGGTGTACCTCATCAGAAACGACAGTTACAAAGGAAACAATATTAACAAAGCTTTAAGTTCGGCTAATCGCGATATTTCTCACTGTGCAAACACGGCCTCACTTTCCCTCCAGCGTGTGTCACCACGCTCCCTACTCTCTGCTCGTGATTCTCCCGAGAACACATCAAACACATTTGTCAATCATTCCAAACAACATGCGTAATGCACTGAATGTAGACATGGAGAAGTAGCTCTTGACGTCACATGAACAGGCTGGCTGTTGAGCAGTTGCAGCACAGGTGTTTAGTAGCAGCCGATTCCATTATGTTTCTCATTTCATTGGTTGAAAACATACTGTGCTAATTGAAGCATGGCTCTGGCACAATGCCTACAGCTTTACACTGTACAGTATACTAGAATGTACTGTACTAACTGTAGAGTCCACTACCAAGGTGTGTTTATTTTCAGACGAATGAAAGCTCAGATATTTAGTGTGCAAGAACAATGTCCTTAAGGCTACAACTAATTCTTATTTTGATAATCAATCTGTAGAGTCTTTCTTTGATTATGATATTATTATAATTACTTTAGATTGTAAAATAAAGTAATCAGGCACAAAATATGAAATAACTTGACTTTATTAGATGTCGACACGTGAAGAAAAAGATGTATGATCAGGGCTCGATAATGGGCTCTTGAAAACAAGTGGAGGAGAAAGGGAGAATGGATGAATAATATGAGAGCAGACTGGAATAAGAGACACTGGAGATAAATATGGACAGATATACATGGACTCAGACAACAAAAAAACTATTCTGCTCTTATGTACTTAGCACTTTCGTACTATGCACTTTTATACTCCGGCCACTAGGAACTTTGTTGGATGATTTAATGATATATTGACGCTGTAGTAGACATGATGACAAAATGCTGTAACTATTCTGATATAATATTGGTTGCTTACAAATTGCTGGTGTATGACCTGTCCAACTAATGACACTTTGGATGAAAACGTCTGCCACATGCCGTGAATGTTCATATTCCAGTATATACTGTGCACTGTACTGTATGCTAGCTTCCAGTCACGCTGTCTGCAGGTTAGGGCAAGCGGTCTGTCATTTGTGCCCACCTCTCCGTCTTGCCACATAAATCCACTCGGCTTCAAGGAGACACGCACTCTGTTGCTATGGAGTGGGCTGTGCTTCCTTGGCAACACAGCTGGTGAGTCTCTCTCATTTGCTCATTCGCTTATTCAATCACTCCACTTACTTAGTTGTACACTCATCCACTGTCTCACTCACTCACTCACTCACTCACTAACTCATTCACTTACAAAGACACCAACTCACAAGGTACCTATGGAATGAATCAATTAGTTTGTGTTTGTGTACTGTGCGTGTGACATATGTTTTAAATATTGTGTGTGGGTGCTTTGTGTACACAAGAGAGTGAATGCATGCTGGTTGGACTTGCTAGTCTCTCCCATCATCACACCGCCTTACCTTGTACGAGGGAATTACATATCGACCTTCATATTCATAATATGATAAACTTAAAAACACTTGCACATTTGTGCAGCCATGCTTTCAATCTTGTATTTGGAAAGTAGACCTTTTAGTCTCAGAGAAGTATTTTTATGCTTCTGTTAAAATTGTTCAAATGTGACTCATACGGATACAACAGGATAAAAGAAACGCGTTATAATATTTGCACAATTGATCTAAAAAGTCCTGTCTTGTCGAAATGCCTATTTCTACAGCATGTAAATCGTACATAAATCATATTTTGCTGCAGTGCAAGAGCCAGATTTATTAGATTATTAGAATGTATTGCACGTACATGGCTATACAATACCAATATGGCTGATTTGTCGTGTTTAACTTTACGTTTCACTTGCGTCAGAATATGAAACCACCCTCCCATGTCAACTCGCTGTGAGTCACTCCTTAAGTGAACCTGTTGAGAAGTGAGCTGTTAGACAGCTAAAATAAATGGGCAACTGGGTGTCTTCGCTTTGTGGTCTTTTATGCCTTTCTGAACAGTTTGAAGAACGAGATTATAGAGTGAATGTTCTTGTGACGTGCTCGCCATATGAGCCTGTTGCTGGGAAATACTGTGGGCTGCCTGCTGGTGTTGAGTAGGACTTGGAACACTTTAGACACATGAACGCTTCACTGTTTGCTGCAAATGGAAATGCTAACAAACATGCAGAGCATTTTAACAGCTTCCTGGCGCTAAACAGGGTACATTTAAATCTGTGCTCAATATTTTGCCTTTTGAAAGAAATGCTCTTGAATCAATGTGCCCAGGCATTGTTGAAAAAGAGCAGGGCCCAATTATTGTCTCTGTAGAAGTAATATATATTGTTAAAGCAATAGTGTGTAATATCTAGTATTATAATGCAATTTAATGGTGCTTTAATTGTCACATACACATACGTGTGTCAAAATTCATCCTCTGCATTTAACCCATCCCTCAAGGGAGCAGCCGCTGTGTAGCACCCAGGGACCGACTCCAGATTGGAGTCAGATAGCACTGCCTGGAGTGTGAACCTAACATGTTTTTTAAATAGTGGGGGAAACCTGAGCACCCGAAGAAAACCCACACAGACACAGGGAGAACATGCAATCTCAACACCACACAGAAAGGCCGGGACGACCGGGGTTGGAACATGGGACCTTCTTGCTGTGAAGCCACAGTGCTGCCCACTGGGCCACGTGTTTCCCATATTTCACATCTATTTAAAACGTTTCAGCAGTAGAATTAGCGTTTTGCCTTCCATTTTCAGTAGTGCATCTGTTAATAAAAACATTATTTCAAGCATATTTGTACAGCATTTTGTTTGAATTTGAGGTGAACACTCTAAAACCTACGATATTTGCATTGTGACGTGGTGACGTTGTGGTTCACTACCATAAGTATATTCAATTTACAAAATGTTTTAATATCTTTTAAAATTATTTTGAACTCAACCAAAAATAACAAGTGGGAGGAACAACAGACGTCACTCGCAGTGTGGCAGGTGTTTGGACCACGTCTGTGTGTTGCCATTATCTAATAGGCTGCGGTGATGGAGTGCATCTGCTGCCTGTTATACCCCTGACACAGTGGACATCGGTCTGGGCACAGCGAGTCTGTCATTTCTTTGAGCATGCACACTTGACCGGTCTCAGCTGTTGACTTGTCTCTCTCCTGCTGCCGTAGCGTGTTATCGTGGACGTGGTAGCATTTTAAGGCTGCGCTACATATGCGCCCACTACACCTTCTTCTTCAGCTGCAGAAGTGTGTCACTTTAATGTCACTTGGTTGTCTATGCGCACTGTGTGTGTACAGTGTGCTGATGTCAAGTCTTCTGTACACAGATACTGTAGTCTTCTATGCTTCCATTTAAACTATGTGAGGTATTAACGCCTTGTATTTACTTTAGTTTGTTACGATTGATAAGATATAGAATATGTTTGCACATTTACAAATAGATTTTGTAAATGAGAATTGTTTACAATGCTTGTTCTAAACATTGCATGTGTGTGCTTGTTTTTCTGAATGTTGTAGGTGTGCGTGTGATACAGTATTTTAAAGCTATTAAAGGTATTAAACTATAAAAGTAGAACATCTATTGAAATGCATGTGAGCATTATTGTTGAAATCATCATATGGAAATTCCTGATAGGCATAGCCTATGGAAACTGTGTGTTTATATCCTATGACGGGAGCCTGCTTGTTCTCTGCACTCACATACCACATACCAGGCAAACATTTGGCTGGGTCAGAGTTTAGCTTGCTAGCGCCGCCTTATAGCAGTAAATACTAAACACATCCAGCTGTCACTGTGAGACGTCTGTTCTCTTCGCCCCATTTTGTTTTCTCTGTGGCTTTTCACAGTCCGTTCTATGTGTGTTAGATGTAGGCCAGGACCGCATCGTCTCAAACACCTGCAGGTAGATGCAAATGGGTCAGCCCAGTGTACGAAGCAAAGTGAGGCAGCGGGAGAAAACAGTGGGCAAGTTGGGATCTATTGAAGTTGTCTTCTCACGATCTCTCCTAGTGTGATGTGAAGAAATGAGAAGAAGAAGAGTGGCCTTTGAACGTAGGCCATGGCCAGACTTACATGGAACTGAAATGTTACAATATAGTAGTTTCTGTTGGCTTATTTACCTCAACACTTACACTTCAGGCTTTGATTTTTGATCTACATACCCCCAAATATGGCCGTACTTATTATCGTTAAAACTATTTCTAAGGGCAATGCTAAAATGACAGCGTGCAGTATTATTCTGCAGCAAAAATAGTGTTCACATCTGCTGAGAATCCGTACGATTTGAATTATTTATTATCTCATTTACTATCTTTTCACTTCACTGTCTGTTCTTCATACTGTCTGTTGTGCTGTATGACATTAATTTACATTGTATGTAAATGCAATGCAAATTACCAATGTTGGCATGTGTGTACTATGAAACTCTGAAGCTAACCGTGGCACATTGACTGCTGTGCGTTGTTTCCACTCTATTATCTCGTAGAGAACACTGTGCTAGCCTACATTTAGTATACTTGTGAAAGAAACGTATTTATAATTGCTTAAAGAAAGAGAGAGAGAGACAACAGTATCAGTTGTGTTCCACCATCTCTATTTTCTTTCCTCTCTCTCTCTCTCTTTCTAGATATAGGCTACACATGTACCAGTATCAGTTCAGTATGTATCAATTTTGTTCCACCATACATTTTTATGTTCTTTCCTCCCTCCCTCCCTCCCTTTCTTGCTGTCTTGTCTAGTTGTCTGTACGGCACCATGCAGCAAGTGTCATTTGCATATAGTGGTTCAATAACCGATCCCTCTAGTCTCTGTATCTAGTCTCTGTATCTAGTCTCTGTCTCCCTCTAGTCTCTGTATCTAGTCTCTGTCTCCCTTTAGTCTTTGTCTCCCACTAGTCTCTGTATCTGGTCTTTGTCTCCCACTAGTCTCTGTCTCTCTTTAGTCTTTGTCTCCCACTAGTCTGTGTATCTAGTCTTTGTCTCCCTCTAGTCTCTGTATCTAGTCTTTGTCTCCCTCTAGTCTCTGTATCTAGTCTCTGTCTCCCTTTAGTCTTTGTCTCCCACTAGTCTCTGTATCTAGTCTTTGTCTCCCACTAGTCTCTGTGTCTCTTTAGTCTTTGTCTCCCACTAGTCTCTGTATCTAGTCTTTGTCTCCCTCTAGTCTCTGTATCTAGTCTTTGTCTCCCTCTAGTCTGTGTATCTAGTCTCTGTATCCCTCTTGTCCTGCCCTCAACAGCCCTCGCTCTATTTTCACTGTGCTGTGTGTCCTCTTTGCCTTCCGATTGTCCTCTGCTGGTGCCCACCTATACCATCTTCTAGTTGCTGCACGCACGCACACACGCACGCACATACACACACATATGGAACCGGACCTGCAGCAGGGGGAAAGAAAAAGAACACACACAAATGAACACAGCGGAACCCACAGCACCGGGGATGTAGCAACTCACACACACATACTGTACACACTCATATACACACACCTGCACTGACTACTCCCACGCCAACCGTGTACACGAACGCACACGCACACTCAACACGCACACATGCGCACGCAGTGATTACTTTAGTATGCTTTCTCTTTCAGCTCTGCACGAGTTCCCGACAGACTTGTTCACGCACAAAGAGAGGATGGAAGGCGCTGTGGCCCTACACGTCTTATGTGTAAGTTCACCTCATTGCAGTGTGCTCACAAGAGCTGCATTCTAATGTCAAACCAATCACTCCCAAACAGTGTTGGGCAGTCACTACTTTTTTTTTTGTAACTAGTAGTGTAACTAATTACTATTTCCAAAACAGTAATAAGATTACAACCATTAATCCAAGTAACGCTGCATTACTGCGAGGTTTCTGGTCCTAGCAAACTTAGGGTAGACTAATTGAACCAGCCTGTCAATCATCTGGTTTGAGAGCCTGCAATGTTTTCACTGTGGCTGGTTGTTGACTCCTTTAATCTGCTTGCACACGGCCCAGGCTGGGCCCAACTGACTCCAACATTCTTAGGTGGCAGTAGTTGGTTGCAGTCTTTAGAATGTTGTTCAGAAAACCAACTGCCCACACTTGGAAAGGCAGCTGATAACTGACACTCTGGTTATGTTTTATTTGCTTTATTGTTATGTTTCTTCTTATTAGACATGGATGAAGTAGGGAGCTTGTTATTTTTGGTCAAAACTGTAATAATCTATCCAGGGCTGTAATACTCTAGTCCGGTCTCGGAGAGTAAGTGTGAGAGTATTTATGTTACGGAGAAGGGAGTTGAAACATTTTAACTTTTACAGCGCTTAAAAGCACACGTTGTACTGAAATTGTGAGCATGGATCAGGAAAAAAGCTGGGGCAGTTAAATAATATTACATTTTAATCTACATAAATATTAGCCCGTTTAAATTATTACATTATTGCTGTGATTGTTTCAACTACCATTCGGCTCCTTATACATCCACAGTTGGCTCATCTGAGCTCTGTTTCAAGTTGTTTTTCCTCATTTGGTGGATATCCACCTATCGACTTCAAAATAGTCTTTGGAAATGTAGGCTATAGGCCTAAACACATCTCGGGAAATAAAATGATCACTTCGCAATCGATTAGCCTACATGTAGCACAGAACATAGATTACAGTAAATATTAGTCCAATATTCAACTTAAATAACTAGTCTACTTCCCTAAACTATTCTAGGATAGCCTACATAAAAATGCCATAAGATACAATTTATTGCTGTAGACTTTCTCCTCGGAGTAAAACAATGTAATACAGTCTGTGATTATAAGAAAGTCACTATTCCTATATTACAGCTCATTGCCAAGGGGACAAATTAGAGGCATGATACACTAACCTACTAAAAGTTAGCTTTTTTAAAATAAGTAGTCTATCATTGACAATGCTTAATGTCGAGCCCTGTTTGAATTAGTCTCATTCGGACTCGGACTTGACTTGGACTTGGAACCTCTGGACTCGGTCTACCGATTATTTTGGAACCAACCCTAGTTGTAATCCAAGCCATACAGTACATGCATACAGTATGTGTGGCCGATGAAGCATTTGTTTGTTTTGAGATACTGGTGTTCTAGTGTGATATCTAGTGGCAGAAAGTCAAATAGAATTACTTTAGAGCTACAGTAATGCATTATGTGAAGGTTCGTTTAAGAATGTTTCTTCAGTGTTTGTTTAGTTTAGAATTTAGGCATATTTAGTAAAGGGAGTTGCTGCATAGAGTCAAGCGGCAGTTACACGCTCTGAGGGACATTCTATTTTTCCTATTAGCAATGGGAGTGTTTTTCCTAGTAACAAGCCTACTAAGTATCATCACTCTAACATCATTATTTGCTATACGAGGGTTCAAATTCATCAAAAATCATTTGGTGCTTTATTAGCTATTTTACTGCCATTTTATGGTTAATGTTACTTGCAGTCATTAGTAACGACCATTGTTATATTTGTGTTTTTGTTTTCATTTTGCAGTATAAATATATAATTAGAGGATAAGAAGCCTCATTGCTAATCATATACTACTGTATGCCAATCCTCTCCTCCTCTCCTATTCTCCTTTCATCCACTCCTCTCCGACTGTGCCTTCTCTTTTCCTCTCCTCTCCTCAGAAACTGCTGCCACATTATTTATGACCCCAGTGGGCTTCCACCCACAATTATTTCAACATCTCTGTGTGGCACTGCTTATACAGCTGAGGGGAGAAGACATAAATGGGTTAGATGAAAGGAGACAAGGAGGAAGGTTAAGAAGAAATGGGAAGATATTGTGAGAGTGCTACGTATCTGATTAGCTGTGCAGAGTAAGAGCAGTGTGTGCGCGTGTGTGTGTGTGCTTGAGATGATTAAGCTGTAGTATTTCTCCGCCGGCCCGTCCCTTGTAGACCACCGCATAATACGGCTGGCCTATCTCACTGTGGACTCCAACGCTAGTGGTTTCTCAGCCTGCCAGTTGGCTGGCTAATGTAGAATATAGTAGTTATGTGAGTGTAGTTCTAGCCAAAACAAAAGGTTCTGGATTCTAATGACTGCATTAGAATCCAGAACCTTTTGGTTCTCCAGCCAGGTCCTGGGGACCCACTGTCTGCATGCTCCAGCACACCTGATTCACATGAAGGGCTCGTTATCAATCTCTGCAAAAGCCTGATAGCAACCTATTTTTTTGAATCAGGTGTGTTTGAGTAGCCTGGCCACGCTCCATTGGGAAATGTTCGCAGTCGTTGCCTCCTGCTGGGCGTAGACCTTTGGATAGTTTAGAAACTATTGGCCAGGCTGAACCAATCGGTGTTGCTACAATTGTTTCGATCGTCTCAT
The DNA here is from genome assembly GCA_026546735.1 of Forbesichthys agassizii. NCBI lineage: Eukaryota > Metazoa > Chordata > Actinopteri > Percopsiformes > Amblyopsidae > Forbesichthys > Forbesichthys agassizii. The sequence continues at coordinate 13,201 of JAODLL010083026.1, forward strand.
CTAGCTCTACCACCATTTCGAAACACGGTTGACTTCAATGTCATCTCACTAACCCATCCTGATTGGTCGGCCAGTAGGTGGCTGTGTGAACGCTAATGCAAACAGGGTTTACAGACTATACTCAGCAGTAGTGGGGCGGAGCCAGGCTAGTGCTGAAGCAGGAAGCATGCAGGACAGTTGATCCCCAAGAAAGATACGGGTTAGATTTTTTTACCCCCTTTTGTTATTAACCATGTAATACATTCTGCGTAAATATTTCAATGACATTCATGGTTGGTGGAATATACAATATATTTAATATATTTAATTATTTTGGCCAGTGTTTGCATGTATGCAGCAAGAAGAAGAGAGGTCACTGTGGCTCTGCTCTCTATTGCTCTCAGCTCAATTTTAAGGTTATAGTCTTGAAACCCTGTTCGCATGAGCCACAGCCACCCTGCTGGCAATACAATCAGGGTGGGTTAGTGAGATGATGTTGAAGTCGTTTCTAAATGGTGGTTAGAGCTAGATGAGGCGATACAAACAGTTGTAGTGACGCCGATTGGTTAAATGCTGCTCCAATAGTTTCAAAATGAACCAGAGGTCTACTGACCTGACATGCCAGAGGAATTGTTGTCACAAGTCCATCTGGGGAGCCGTTCATTGAAGCTGTTTGTGAATGGCTGTACTTTCAAAAAAATACTTGGCAGTTAATTGGATGAACTATCTGGCCGTTTTTGCTGTCGGCACAATGGCCGGCACACCTAAACTACACCCGTATAGCTATAAACACGACACTGACTGGAAAACCAGGCCCATATAGCTTTAAACACGACGCTGATTAGAAAGTTCAGTTGCTACTCAGACACACTCAAAATGATTCCAAGGCTTTCCAGACTGATTCTCACGGTGAAATTAAACTGAAGCTTGAGGCTAGAGGTCTACGTCCAGTAGGAGGAAATCACTTCCCAATAATAGAGCGTGTCCAGACCTTATTCACCAAGTGAATAAGATCCGGTTACACCAGGCTAGCATACACTGCCCAGACAGAGGCCAAGCCACAAAGGTGTCTCTCTTGTGAAAATTCCTCTATACACAGCTGGACTCAGTGCATCCGAAGCAATGTTCCGGTGCAGTGCACAAGGACTCAGCACTGGGCTGTACTTGCATTGTGTCTCTGGGGAGCTGGCTGTGAAGGAAGCCCGTGATGCCAGCAGCGCCTCTCGGGAGCATGAACGGCAGTGTGCTGTGTACATAAGCAGAACACCAAAAGCACACAATTTACTGTTTTTTAAAGTGCTTCGCCTTTGACCTTATACAGGCAACATCATTGCTATTAGTTCGCCCACACTACTGTATGAGTTTAACTTTTTAGTGTGCAAAGGCTTTAGACTAATGTTCAATGTTCAAATACACTACAAAAACTCAAAATCTTACCAAGTATATTTGTCTAATTTCTAGTAAAAATATCCATCCATCCATCTTCATCCGCTTATCCAGAGTCGGGTCGCGGGGGCAGCAGCTTCAGCAGAGGACCCCAAACCTCTCTTTCCCGAGCCACATTGGAAAGCTCTGACTGGGGGATCCCAAGGCGTTCCCAGGCCAGTGT
>JAODLL010083027.1:0-19857 GCA_026546735.1 Forbesichthys agassizii
ATTATAAAAGATAAACGGTATTGGACACTCATGCAGACATGTATTTGTACACTACTTGTGCACTCAAGCAGACACACAGATAACCCCCCCCCCCCCCACACACACACACACACACATACATACACACACACACACAAGCACACGTTCAGAGTTATCCTTCAGCACATTTGTTTGATTGTGCATGGGCCGCTCATCATGATCTGTATGACTTGGTAGGCATGCAGGCAGGGTATACTGCAAGCCATGGTGCCCCAGGAGGAACAAGTATTTATATCCCCAACACTGTGTTAGCCCAAATATCACCATCTCCGTATCCAAAAACAGACATGTCAGTTGCCCCCGTCCCCCCCCCCCCCCATGATCCTGCAGTGTTAATACTGTGATTCACAGACTCCATGACACCCAGACACAAAGTGCACAAAATATCTCCATTACTCAAACACAGGAATGCAATGCACTCCCTAACACTCTGTTGTCTGAATGTATGATGACATGAATACTACTATTATACATACAGTACACACTGTACATGCGATTTTATGTGTGCATGTTACATTAGAGGACATGGCGTATCTGTCATATGAAATACTATTGCAGTTTTGTATGGTATATATACTGCATTGTTATACTGCACCATGATTAGAATCTGTATTAAATGTTTCCCTGTTTTCTCCTGTATAACGGGCAGATGTTATCATAAATCATGATGGTAATAATGGTCTGAGTGAATTGAAGACTCATAAAATAAAGACTCAATGTAAGGACTTTAGGCATATGGTTTTAAGTATGAGCCTTATGTCTGGCAATATGCTATAAAGGTGCATAAATAAAAGGGAAATTGAACTATGCTTCTGGAACATATACAACTTTAGACATATTGTTTATATTGCTTATTGTTGATAGGTTTGCAAAATATATATTTTAGAGAGAAATGCTCTTGTTACTATTTATTCGTACAAAGCAAACTTACAAAAAGTATGTGTATGTTTTGAATAAATAAATAAATAAATATGTATTGATTCAGAATCACTTTCTAAACATGTTTTTTAGAATTGCTTTACATTGTTTCATTAATTGTACGATCAAGTATTACAATATATTCACGACTTGACATTACAGTACTGTACGAAGTATTGTGGTCAATTCAATACTGCCATCTAGTGATATATAGAAACATGACATTCAAATATAGACGTCTATGGACAACTTTATATTACCTTCTCTAGTTCAAATTATACACTTCAAATTTGGTATGTAACACATGAATAATACCATTAACATAGTTAAACGCATGTGCTTTACTTTCTTATTGCATGTAACTTTTAATAATGTTGCATCTGTCTCTTGATGGTGTTCCATGAGGCCCACAAAACACCTAAATGTAGGGGAAATCTAGAAGATAAAAAAGGAACTAGCCAAAATTTGACTGCATGAGTGCTTCAAATAAGCCCAGTTGACTCATAAATCAAATATAATTACACAATTCTTTCATTATGCTGCACTAAAGCTAAACTGTAACAGTGCACATTTAATTGGGAGTTTAGAAAAGTAAGAGCAGAAATATTTTCTTACAATGAGTTAACATGAGTACAGAGTATACAAAAATGTCTATATACTGTGGCAGTGCCTAGCCTACATTGCTGGCATCTCCGCAACAGGGAAGTGAATAGGCTTTACCACTAATACCTAAAAGCAGTAGTGGGTGGACTGACTGCATATTGTATTTGCTTGGACTTTCTATACACATGACATGGAATTTACTCTTATGCTAATTAGAATATCACATTTGTCCAGGTGTTACAAAAATACATACATATGTCACTAGTGCCAGTGTGATGGGTACAGTACATTATATTGAAGATGCTATCAATGACATTAACATTTTCAATTGTTTCTCTCTTTCGTTTACAATTGGCTATATTGATCAACATTAAATATGAACATAAATAACAATAGGTTGCACTTTGTTTATCCCTGTGGGGAACATTAACACATGGTCTACCTACTGACTGTCACAGGACTCAATGGTTGGCAAGCTTATTTGGTGGGCAAGCCAGGTTTACTGTAACTCTATTGCAGCCCATTCTAAATAAATTGGTGTACCGTATACTGTACACACCTACAGTATTGTAAAGGTTAATACAGTACATGGTCTTCACACACAAACGTGCGCACACACACACGCACACACACATACATGTATGTAGATTTGTTTTAGCCAGTTCTGAATTGTCAATGTAAATACTCCTCTGGGAATACCATATCATAAAGCTGTTTGAGTGTGCTTTTACTGTAGCAAGCAAGCAGTATTTCCAATAGTGTGCAACAGATGACATAAATGTTAAACCTCTACTTCTAGTTTCATGTGTTCATGATTATATTTACTTGGCATCAAATAGAAAAATATAGAATACATTTCAGTGATACATAAGACAATGCATGCACTCTTAGGGACTTTCATGATGTTTTACAGTATGAAAACAGTACTGTATAAAGTTTCAAGTGAAGAATATAACACATGCAAAGGCAAAGTAAAAAATGAATGACAAACATCCATTTAAATAATTAATTAAATGTAAATACAATATTTAGGGGGGGAACAAAATCATAATTCTGTGTTAATCTTATCTGTTATTGTGTTCATGTAGTCTTGTTTGTCTTTTTCCTTTCTGTCTGCAAACAGGAATACAAAAACAAAATCCATAAATTAAGCACACAGCACAAACTGTACACACACACACACACACACACACACACACACACACACATAAGGTGAAATGGTGTCCTATGCTGTACAGACCTGTATAAGCTCCACTCACTCCACAGAGAGTTACACAGAGCGTCCTTAGCTCGCACACACAAAATGGTCTGCCTTCTCTTCATTTTAAACTGACAGATGTCTCTACAGTTCACCAGTATGACCTTTAAAAACAACAAGTCACCATATGTTGACACTGTAAATGCAAAATCTACATTGTATTGTTGGAGAATATGGATCGGCATCATGTCACTGGCTCAGTGTGATCAGATACATAATTTCCGAGTTACTATGTTTTGCAGAATAATGGCATACATATCATGCTGGTCAACATAAGCAACAATGCACACAGTATCACAGATATGTTTAGAAAACACTTCAGCTGGTTTAGCTGGTTTTGAAGATATGTCAAAGACCTGTATGTACTGCACTGTAGAGATATTTTCCACTCTATACCCTTGTCATCCCACTTTGTACCTCAAGGGACAAGGTGAGTCACTAGCTTCCAGAGCAGGCTGCAGCCCTCACGAGAAGAAGTATGCGAAAGATACTCATTGACAATATTAAAATAATTTCAATAATTTCAATATTTAAACAAGCATTGATTGCACGAGCAAGTGAAGAACCGGTAGTATGAGTGAATATTCAGCTTCTATAGTAATATTATCAAGACATAGGCTATAAAACATTTATTTTAGGTGAATCTGTTAATTACACCAACATTGTTCTAGTGAAACTATAGCCTAATTTGTTTATACAAGACATTCCATTACAGTCCAATTACTACATGCCCTGGCATTCACCGGCACTGCACTGGAGACTCGTTGCTTTCCACCCATTGAATCAGTAGAGTAGCAGCCGTATATTGGATTATGCTTGATGCTGACTAATGCTGAAGTTACTAATGGACTGGTGAGCAAACTGCACAATGACCTCGTTGGACATTTTAAAGCCGTTCTTCTCACCACTGTGTGTCCCAAGCACACCCCAGTCGTGCTATATGTTGATTGTTTACAGTTGTTTACAGTTGGAGATAGCATTTATGTAGGAGGTTATCATGCGTTCCTTTGTTGGTTATTGTTTCAGCATGCTGCGACTGTGTGATCACACAGAGATTGCTGCCTGGACCAAATGTGACATTGACCAACAGTACGCAAGAGAACAGCGCATTCCACGTGCGTCGTACCATAACAAAACAATGATGTTGCTGGCAACGAGTTTCTAGTGATGAGTCTCTGTGTGATAGGGGCCTACCCGTAACTCAACGCCGAGCAAGGATATTCCCTAGTTTTTGTGTTTCTTGTCGTCTGGCATGCACTGGCTGCCTCTGACACATTACAGTTGCCTGCAAACCGTAGCCTATACCGTTCCATATGGCGTGAATATTGTTTGGTTGACTGTTTGTTTTCTTGTTGATATAACACAGGAAAATTATAAAATAGCAGTGTTGTTGTCTCTCAGTGTTTTAGTAGTTTAGTTGAATTGTGCTATTCTTGACTTGATGGTAAAAATAGACTAAATCACTTATGTAGTATTTTGGCTGTAATATTAGAGTGTGTATGTGGACACATGTATGCAGATTGACTGAGATATTGGCGCTCTGAGTGAGAGGGTGAACTAAGGATGCCACAATATTCTGGTAAAATGCTGACCCCTAATGGTTTGGAGAAGAGGGTAATGTATTACACAGAGCACCTTTAAGCAACATATCTGTTTTAGTCTACAGTAGGGAGTTTTCCACAGCCAGCAGTTTATAAGTGGTTATATTTAATTGATGTTATCTATACTTAATACTTTATAACATATCCAGAGCTATACTATAAACTACAGTAAGTATAGGCTACAGTAACATTGCTACCAGGCATCATTAAGCTATTGTAATTGAGTACACAGAGAATGCGTTCTATTGTTTATCCAAATAGAGCTAATTAATGTTGAGACAGCACAAAATAAAGCAATAAATACAACATATATTTGTGCATTATTCTCACCTTTTTACGATTGGAGCACGGATTGTCACACTTTCTGCAGCCTCGTATCTGTGCAATCTCAAAGGCGAGCGGGAAGAAGGAATAGGGAATGCTCCAAGAGTTCGGGTAATCCCACTCTACTGTTGTTCTATTGATTCTCTTTATTGTCACCTTGTCAGGTTTCACTACGTCGAGTGGAAGTGAAACAAGAAAACAGCACAATATGAATCGCATTAAACGTAGCTAGCAGTTCTCCTTGTACAGTATCTAATATCAGGACCAATTGTGTAAAAATTATGAGTCATTCAAACCCTTTTGCTTATCTGTGATAATAAGAAAAAGTTTGCAAACATCTTACCGATTTCTGAAAAGAAAAACCGTTGTGTGTATTCCTCAAGGAGGAAGTGTTCGCTCCTAAAGTAGATGGTCAGATGAACAGGGTGTATTTCCTCTGCGTAGGGACAGTACTGCTTATCCAGGCAGGAGATTCCATGTCCACTTGCATGAAGCCAACAGCTGATGCTACCCAGGTGTGTTGAGCATGTCCACGTTAGGCCATCAGCCCCCACAGAGCACTGGGTCTCATTGTCCTCACTGCCACTGAATTATACCAAGGGGGACAACTCCTGGGTTTTTAACATATTTCACCTTTTACGAAGACTATGAAATGCCTAAAAACTGGTTATGCCTTGCCCCTGTTCACACACTGTTATTTTGGCTGATTAGACCATTTTTATGAAGTAGAAGTTTGGCAGAAATGTGCTGCAAATGTGCAGTGGTCAGAAATCTGCATATAACCAATCACAACAACGGTGTCACTTGTGCACCGCAACAGGTACAACAGCACTGACATGGCTGTTGTCTGTAAACAAACAGTCATGGCTGCAGGTCTAATGAACCCATATACTTCAAACATATGGTTGTAGGTTACTGTACATTGGCTTCCATAAATATATTTGTGCTAATAAAAACAAATGTCCATGACTTCTGAACATACCGATATGTTCTGAGAAATGTTACTCTGCCCAGGCGAATGGGGTTCCATTTCCAGAAACACTGGAACTCTCCATTGTAATTCTGAGTGAAGCACTTCAAATATTCTGTAAAATATGAATCACACACACACACACACGCGCGCGCGCACGCACGCACGCACACACACACATTAGCCATCCAAATACTTTAAGGGCATTTATTTCTTCAATCAAGCAAAAATTATTAATTAAACAGTATAGAACTGAACTAAAACAATACATTCCACAGTTAGAAGTCCAATGGAGAGTGAATGTTATAAACTAAAGGCATGTGTATTTCCTAACCACTGGGTCCATATCTATAAAGGTGGGCTCTGAAAAAATTGAATATTGTCTATAATGAGATGAGTACACAGCATGTGGAAAAAATTGATAATGTGCAATAACACAATATGATACCTTTTGTATCAGTTTCCAGTAGAATCTTCTTCTGATCACTTTCGTCTTCGTGGATCAGAACATCTGTGTAGTTGAGGAGGGATCCATCCTTACTGTGACAGGTATAGTTGCCTCCACCCAAGCTCTCCTCCAGCTGCAGAATGTATGAATTCCCTTTCTGTGTTTTGGTTACACCATTTTTCTTCCAGATTATATTGGCTCCGTCACCAATAATCTTTGCTGGCATCTCCAAGCAGGTCAAAGTGTGCTCACTCAACAAACCATTTACTTCTAGCACTAGAACTGGGCCACACACAAAAGAATAAAGATGGTTCAGCCTGATTAAAAATATGTTTCAATAAATATGTTTGTATGATTTCACCTACTGTTTGGTAGCAGAGTCCTTTGATTAAGGGGTTGGCAATTGCCAAGTGATAGGACAAATATGAAAACAAGCTCAGCACAATATCTCATCTGTAAAAAAAATGAAAAAAGGAAACACAGTAATTTCTTCACAAATACATATACAAAGGTAAATAAAAAAATAGTAAAACAAAAAATGTAATGTATAGCCTATATGTTAAAAACTAACACACAGTTACTGTTCAATGTACTACAATTATAATAACGTATTTAAAAGGAAAGCAATATCTTACCATCTCAGCGTTTAAATGTAATGTGGAGTCAATTGGCATCTAGGCCTACATTTTATGTGATGACATTTCATGTTTAGGGAAATCCCCATGTCAAAAAGTACAGAGAACAAACAAAGTGTTTTGGAACCATCCAAAAAGCAAATTGAGAATCAGAGGCAATAAAGCCCTCATGAATTTACCTGGGAGTTCGGGATTTGTTAACGGGATTAAATAAATATAGACCTAGCCTATTATGTGTAGCGGTGGGTGCAACACATTATAACACCACAAGTCAATTATTGCAAAAATGTGCAGTAGATTCCTTTTATCAGTATCGGTAAACCGACGGTCAGCAAAAGTATGCATTTATTAAAAATCCATAGCAGATCTCATTGTTATCACAAAACATTTTACAATATCTACAAAAACGATTGCCGATAGAGTTCGTTCTGAATTTGCTCGTTTTCTTCCGATAAAACGTTTTTAGATAAAGACTTTGCATTTTAAAACAATAAACTGGGGATACGTTCAAAATAAATACATGAGGTTGAGACAAGTATTTTGTTAATTCGAGTTATAGTTAATAGTTAGTTGCTAATAGTTAGTTATTATATTATATGTATAGCGATATTAATTAAATGAAACTTAATTTAGCGATATGGAAACAGTCGTAATTGTTTTCTATTCATTTTTAGGTATAGTGGTTGGTGTATGTTACGTAGCAGGTAACCCGTTTTCCTCGTGACGACACGATGTTATTGTCGCATAAGGAAGTAGATAAAAATTAATATTTTCATTTCATAACAAAACTTTTCTAACATTTATCATTTTATTTAGTGGCGTCGTTTGTATTTTTATATAAAATTTTTAATATTAGCTATTTTAACTATTAGCTAAGCTATTTGATATTTTACATTATTTAATGTTTAATATACTGTACCTGAAATTATACTTATTGTTGTTATGATTATGATTATTATGATTATTAATATTATTATGATTATGATTATTATTAGTAGTAGTAGTAATAGTAGTAGTAGTAGTAGTAGTATTACACGTGTGTGTGTGTGTGTGTGTGTGTGTGTGTGTGTGGGTGTGTGTGTGTTGATGATTGTTTGTTTATGCTTGCTTTAGCTCTCAATATGAATAAAGTAAAGCAAACACACTCAAAACCACTTAAACACATTGAAAGAAATACAGTGAAATATGAAAGTAGAGTTAAGCAGAAAGAAGTATAGGCCTAATGTAGTTACAATGTGTGATAGCATTAAATATAGTGAAATGGCTTACATGTATTAAGAGAACATGTTTTATCACATTGATTTACGTACATAATCAGATAAACTTATTTTTGGGACTTTCTTTTATGACCAGAAGGGGGACAGCATGACTGTGTGAAAGTTTATTTAAAACAAAAAGGACCAGAAAGAAAACTTCATATAATGAGAATAGGGTAAATGTTTTGCCCTGACTTCTGGCCTTTGACAAGTACTGTATTTTAGAAATCAATGATCAAATGCAGAACAGAGACTTGCAGTATTTCATTTGGCCTTTAATGTCTGTTTCCCAACTTGCAAGAAGGTCTCATGAGTGTGAGTGCATGTGTGGGTGAGGCGTGCTGCATGTGTGTGTATGTAGCCACACTCTATGTGTGTCATTTTACTTCTTAGTGAGAGATGAAATTGGAATCTCTCTCTCTCTCTCTCTCTCTCTCACACACACGCACACACACACACACACACACACACACACACACACACACACACACAAGTAAATATTTTGCTTATTAAATTAAATTAAATTATTCAATGATTCTAATGCCTCTATTTGCTCTGCTACTCATTTTACAGTGATGTATTTGCTGTATGTGTAGTATAATGAAACCTGTATCACATATTTTGTACAATATTTAATGATTGTACGAACAGCTACACAATAATCATATTGGCACATTGAGTGTCTGTGTCGTGGTCTAAACTAATGTTCCTATATTTCACAATAAAGTTTTAATTTGAACTATAAATGCTGTAAGGGCACAGTTTTTTTTAAAGATATGATAGTACAATGCAATGTTTTGAACATAGGGCAGCCTGTGTCATTCCATACCGGTGTGACTATTGTTTTATGTTTTGTATAGAGTATAGAGTGAAAAATGACACCAAGGTGGTGTTTTGTGGCAAAGTGGTAATGTAAAAACGTATATACAGCCACAGAAAAACATTTAATTATTTAAAATGTAATAGTATAAATATACTGTACTGTTACATATATAACAAAAATGATATAAATACAATCTAAAAATATGTAAATATAATATAAAAATGTATTAAAATAGTACAAATCTGACAAACTGAAACAGAAGTGGTCTCTTATATTTTTTGGTGTATATACACACATGTCCTCTAAAAGGAAATGTAATTGTAAACTGGTATTATTTGAAAATGTGCACTTGCTTTGATATATCATTGGGGCAAATAATATTATGTTGCAATTCAAATACAAATATGAATGATACAGCCAATACTATAAAATATATTGAATATATGCCCAGTATAAACTTGATCAGAACGATAAAAGCTCCTATAAAAGATATATGTAGTAATGTACAGTAGCCTACAGTATATACACTGCATGGAGATCAGGTGGAAACAGAATGCAATGAACAGGAGTATAATATACAGTGCAGCTATACTGTAAGAATAGACTAAGTCGTGGCACTCTGTTTAATGCCTAATATAGTCACTAGATGTCAGCAGAGGACTAATGCAAGTTTGATGAGGCAGTAGCATTTGCAGGAATTGTTCTAGAATGTTTGATTGAGTACTATCCTGCGTATTACAGGTCACATCCACAGTTATTCAATATACATATTCAACTCATTGTGCTTAAGTCTGCTCAGCTTTGTAAATTCACAGACACAACAGTTGTTGGGCATAGAAAGTATTTGTTAAATAGGGCCTCACACCACTGACTGCACTGAAATGTCTACCAGATGCCCTGGACATTGCTAACTCCTGGATTTATTTTTCCTGAGAAATTAGTTCATGGTGTGTGTGTGTGTGAAACAAAATAAAATAAAGACAATCTGATTTGTGTAACAATTTATCAATAGCTGTAGATTCATTTGATTTTCTTAAGGAATATGAACACAATAAAGGGATATTAACAAATTATTTTCTACATTATTTTCATTTGTATACTACTTTGAATTGTGCACAATTATAGAGCGTCAAAATCTGACATATAGCTGATAGATTATAATATAAGTATGTCTATATACAGTACAGTATAGTATAATTTAATACAATTTAAGATAATGATATGATACTGCAAGATAAGATAAGATAAGATAAGATAAGATAAGATAAAATTATATAGGAAGTATTGGTAATGGAGTGGGATAGCTGAGATTCCTGTCTACTGTCTAGTGAAATTTACCTGTTTGTCTCCTGTCCTAAATAATGTCTACAGCATAAATGTAAATATAAACACATTGTCAGTGGGGAATAAAAGTAATGTTTATTTCAAATTTATGTTCAACCATCTGTTTATAGAATTCAATCAGTTTGAATGAGGTAATGTAAGGGAAAGGTAAAATACGTTTTAAAGAAAGACTTTACGGTAACTGACAGCCAAGAGTTATTAGCCGACCCAGTGCTTACAATGTCACGCTAACCAGCAACCCCTTAAAGGGAAACGGTGGATAGAGCTGCTGGTTTTATCATCTCTTCCCAGAAGAACGGGTTCACTGAAGGGTAGTCTGGTGGAGAAAGGGGGAAGTGGAGACTGTGTGCATGTATTGTATCACCTTCTACCAGAAGTATAGAGTTTTTCTCTAGTTGAGAAAGTTCTATTGTAGACAACACTTGCATAACTTTTGAATACCTGCACAAAAATATTACTGCAAGTCTATGAGAAAAACTAACTAATTATACAGTATATACAGTGTACACATTCGTATACTCTATAGCCATCCAATCGTCATTTATATTAGTATTAGAATTTATATTAGTATTAGTTTTTGTTAAGATGTGCAAAAGCCATTGACAAGAAGACAGGGTAAATTATTATAATAATTTTCCAGGGTCGATTAAAGTGTTGCATTGTATTTGAGGTGCAGCAGAAAAAAGTTTAGGCCATTGATTCCTTTCATTGTGAATTGAGAGGCAGGGCCGGAGTGATAATAATGGGGCTTGTGGCCACAGCATTCATAGATCTGGTCACGTTGGCGAGAGAGGTATCAATATTTCCAAGATCGATATGTAATGAAAGCTAGTGGAATGGATGAAGACAAGTGGGAGAAACCTTTTGTTGCACTCTCCAATTTAGACTTCTAGATGTATTGGAAATTCAGCCTGAATCCTCAGTCTGACTTTATTGTGGGGAACAAAGTGTACATGTGCCTTCTCTAAAGCATTGTCCACCTGACCGAAAAGAGGAATGCATCCTTTGGTATTCTGATCTTTGGGGGTTTCAACTCCTGACCATGGTACTCAAGTTAGAACTGCAGGAGGTTAGGGTTTCCGGATCATAGTGATCCATTTCAGTCTGAGTCTAAATGTCTTAAGCAGTTTAACTTCTGTTAAAATCTCAACTGTGTACAGTAGTTTCATTACCACAACACTAAGACTTTCATCAAAAATGTCAATTTAGATCCTACACTGTACCTCGTACGATAGGTTAATTCATGAAGAATGTTGCTGGGATGACTTCCAGTAAAATTTAAGGAAGCCACAGAAGTGTTGACAAAAGTAAAAATCCCCTTTAAATCTAAATCTAAAGTCTAGTGGTGTATGGGACGCATCGGAGACATTTTGGGCCTGTTCTGTGTGTGGTACATTGAGTCTGCCTGTCTGGCTCATGTTCTAAACTTTGTCATAACACAATACAACAGCTCTATCAGACTTTTCAGACAGGGTTCAGCGACTGCAAGTGTGTATTTGGGTATGTGTGAGTGTTATTTGAACTTCCCACCCACTCCTCCATAATCCCTATGCTCATCTCAAAACTTCAAGCCTAAATATCTTACTGGGTAAGGTTTAAATGACTGACCCTTTGGCCTGGCTCACACATTAAGGCTTTCTCCCAGTCTTGGGCAGGCTGCCAACCTCTCAGTGAGCATTTCTTTATGAATGTGTTTCTTCCTGTTCTGATGTTCTCAGATGGGTGGGATGGGGCCTGGGGGTGACGTCTGGAGCCTGTTCCACAGACCCTGGCACTCCGCCTGTGAGGACTGTTCCACTGGGAGGTTGCACCACAGAAATCTGAGGCTAAACAAAAGCAACAAATCAGACAGCCCACCCACTGTTGAGCAGCACATCCTTATACCGTGGGGTTTGAAACCTCCACACAGCAGACTTTTCACTGATTCACATGGGTACGTCAATTCTGCAGTGCAGCCACTTTCCCCCGAATGAAACAGGGACAGATTCCACTCTTCTGGTAGAACCAGGTGTTGTCTTCTGTCACTCTAGCAGTGTGACTGTGTGGCATTCTTGTATGCATTGATTTGTGTCCACCTGATTGGCTGCATCAGATATTTGCATTGATGTGCAGCTGAACCGCATGCAGCGTCCTCAGAGTGGAACAAATATACTGACATCCAGACATGCATGAGCACCACTCCGCCAAAGTGAAACGTCTTACATTTCTTAATCAGACCTACTGAGTGATGTCTGCCTCTGAAGAGGACATTGTTGTATTTTATGTGGGACACTGAGAAAGGTTAAAAGGTATGTTTAAAGGGGAATTTCCATACTCTATACCCTCGTGATATACCATCTGACAACGCTGTATTATTAAGTCTTTCTTCCTTTGCTCAGGTCATACTTTTCCCATAAGCGTGTGTAACCTTGCTGGTCATTGACGAAAGGGAGGGTTTGAGTGAAATAAGAAAAATCGGCTTCCATTAACAGATATGATTATATAGATAAATGAAAGAGGAGAAATAAGCCATCCAGTTGCCCAATATTTATATTTTATCTCCAACTCCAACAGCTCAGTTTTTGGTTCAAATGTTTATAGGGACATATTTATACACTCTGGTTTACTGTGTAACTGTAGCTTACATGGCAATATGAGTTTCACAGTTGTGTTTCACTGGGCCTTGCTTGACCAGGACACACTTTTCATCAAAGGCTCACTCCATCACAACAGAAAATACTTCCAGGCCTATATCAAATTGGGCATTGTGTGGATTCCTCCCGCCCCATTAGTACAGGCAAATCATTTCAGAGAATCCTGGGATTTACAATATGAAAATGTTTATTTACATTTTAAAGAAATTACATTTATTTTATATAAAATATAAGCAGGACATATATAATGAAATTTAAAAAAAAACTTATTTCTGGGACAATATATCGGTCAACAAAAAGAGTTATCGTGACAGACCTAGACCCCAAGCTCTAATTTAGACACGCCGTAATTGCACTTAGTATGCCATGACAATAATTTGTCAGAATGGTAATAATGTTCTTACACATGTAAAGATAATTTTGTGATCCTTCACATATTATACATTAACTATGAATCAGACAAATTATCCAGAGTTAAGAGATGTTAATTTAATGAGTTAAATAATTCCTTTGAGCCTGTATCAATAACAATGTTAAACAACATCTTATCATTTGAACAGGGTTTGGCCTAGTGCTTGGATTGTAGTTCCCCCTGCAGTACAATTGTTTTCATACTATCTATCTAACATACTAACTAACAGTTCCCTAATACTGTATCATTAAATGGTAAATGGACTGTATTTATATCACGATTTTCCAAACTTCCAGCCACTCAAAGCGTTGTACATGATATCTTCTGTTAGCCACAATGCATGCAGCTATATACTGTATAGTATTGTCAGGGATAATGGAGCAACTAATCACGGCTCTCTCTTTTCTTGATCAATACCTACAGTTATAAAGAGAAGACACAGAAGGCCTTTATAAACATCACTTCAAATAGTGTAAGGATTACACTTGATCTGAAAGCTGCTTGATAGGCCTATTCTCCTTTAAGTATAGTGATTGTGTGAAGTTATCATTAGGACAATTTCATACACAGCGTGCAAAAACAAAGCGGAAAAGTAAAAGCACACTATCGTGACAGCCTTTACAACCCACAGCCTTCATGTGATTGAGTTGCATTGTTTCATATCTTAGATACTTGTGGATCAAAGCGGGCATGTACAATTTGTGGTGGCGCTGTCTAACAGAATAATCAATTTAATGGACTATTTCAGTCAGGCTGTATTATCTGTGCTTTAAGCTGATATGAGAACTGTGATGCAGTGCCAGTGGACAGCTCAATGGTCAGCCCCATCAAAGGTATAGTCAGGGCACGCACATTGTTTCCCTTTGTTGGTGAGCTGAGAGTTTAAATGTTTCAAAGAAAATGTTTTATTATGAGCGATAGTGCTTAGCCACAAGCAGCGCTGCTGGTGATTTGCGTGAAACACCATATGCGACATCACTTTCTGTTTTGCTCATTACATTGCAATAAAACAGTCGGTAGAAACATAAAATGTTATCTCACAAGTAGAAATGTAAATCTAGAATTGCCCTGAAGTGGTTCTGCAATAGATTCAGGGATAATAAAATATATACAGTACATCATTGATACAACAAAGCATTTTGTGGAGAAATTACATTTATTTTTGAACCCATGCCAACGTCTTTACTATATGCGACTTGAGCAAGAGACAAGGAAATGCATGCAATGTAGTCATTGCACATATAATAGTGCTAAAGTAACCACTATAGGCCAAACATGTTTGGTCAATTCAATTGCTACTCGGACACCGGACACATTCAAATTGATTTCTAGTTTTTCCAGACTATTCTCACTGCAAAATTTAACTGAAACTTGCAAGACAATCCTGATCTCACGAGCTTCAGTAAAATTTTTGGCTAAAACTGTAGACCCTGTTCATAAAAATAATTTTATATTATTATTGCAACATGTACATGTGTTGAATTATAATCTTCTGCAAAGGAGGCAGATTAAAGATACAGTATATACCAGGACTAAGTATAGACTTCAATTAAACCCTCAATAAATCAGGCCTAATTTAAAAATAAAGCTGTGTGTCAATGAAGAGACAGGTGGATAATGCATTATTAAAATAATCTATTCAGTTCAAGGTTGTACTGTCTTGTGTTCATCTTTATCTCACTTGCTGCATGTCTCTCTCCTTTGTCGTTTTTAACAGGGCGTATTTTAACAGTGGCATATAATAATTAAATAAGAAAGACTGAAAGCTGTTAGATAAAAGTATTGTCCTATTGGTATCTCCAGCACATTGTCTTTGATAATTCTCCCGAAGTTTGCTTTTTATATTCAGTGAATGGTTGTCTTGACACAATACTGTTTTGTCATATTGACAGTTCACAGTTTTGTCATGTGAATGTTATTTTCTATTGTGTAGGAGTTTACATTGTTTATACTGTATCACTCCTTTTTTAACACATTTATAAGCATTTCCCTGCGTTATTGTCAAGCCAGCCATGCATAACACCCAAGTGGTTTAATTGAATCTTAGCACATGACTCCATAGTTTAAATGAAACATAACCAAAGTTATGTAAACCAGAAAGCAATGTTTTGGTTAATTAATTGCAACTGCCAAAAGTGTGTACTATATCTTCAGTTAAGAAGTAACTATCATTAACCTTAAATTAAAAAGTAGTAAATATAGTGTCTGTGGAAGGTTAAGGTATACTATCCCCACCAGCAATGAAACTTGACACCTCTTGAATTAATTGGCATCCACTTCATATTCATTTTGCTTCTGCAGAATGCACTTGGACCACTAATAAATATTCCTATTTATATGCAGGTGAGAGAATAGGTGGGTGGAAGTCTATTATGCCATTTATTCATATTTTGTAAACATCACGTCAGAGTGGATGTGTTCATGGAAAGGAATCAGGATGTTTAATTATATCAGCTCTCTTCCGGAACATCACAGCACATAATAGATGATGCAAATGCATCTTTCATCTAAATTTGGAATTAAAACTCTTGGCACACATACAATAATGCAGGAAATATAAAAACGTTCTTACCACCTATATTCGACTCAGTATGAATGAAAGTCATAAGTGTGTTTTGCTTGTTAAATGTCCTGTTCACGTAAGCCTATACTCTTAAAGGTTTTTAAGGGTAAAACATCTGGAGGGTGTAAAAAGTTGTCTCTACTTAACGGTGTGAGATAATTTCCAACCCGTTAAGTTTCCATAACATCCCTGACCTTCTCTGCTCTACCATTGCACTGCTGTTACATTTTAAGACAATCTACACACAAATAGACGATTGGTCCTTTTTCTTAATGATGATCTTCCTAACTTGAACGGACTCATAATGTTGTTAGCACTAGTACTAGTTATAGAAGACTGTAACTAGACATATACCTGAGGCCAGAAGTCTCCTTTATTTGAATATATAACATTATTATTATTTATTGCTTGTCCTTCAATAAATTATGAGCATTTTATGAATCTGATGGAACCTTCCGTCAACTGTCTGTTTTGCTGTAATAGCTTTCTATGGTGTTTTCCCAAGCCCCGCCCCTTTCACTTGACAAGTGAAAGGGGCGGGGCTTGGGAAAGGTCAATTAGACACCTAACACATTTAACATTGTGCATGACTTAATACATTTAAATATAAAAGCTTTTACTATACACAGATTATGATAGAAAATGGTAACCAATTTAAAATGCCATTAAAACAGCAGGTCAGTTAATGGACTTCTGATTTAAATTTAAATTGATGTCCATTTGAAAGTAGTTAAGCAAATGGCAAACCTGTCCTAACTTGGCCTCTGCTAAAAAATGAGCCCACTTAAAATAATATTGTTTCCTTTGTTTGGTAGAAGGCCATGCTTTACTCCACACTCCAAACTCATCCACTGCTATTGTAGTGGGCTGCTGTTGCTTTTTAATCATTTTGCTTGTTTGCTTCCCTGAGAATGAGTGTTTGAATCGCGATAGCATTTGTATAGGTAAAGGAGGCATAAAATATGAACCACCAAACTAAATGATTCCTTTTTCAGTCCACACAGAGGACATCCCCTTTAGTTGCCCAATTATGTTTAACTGTGACATAACATAATGCAGCGATGCGTCATTAACAGACTAATTGATCATTAAGATACAGGGTTCATAGGTGTTGCAGATATTGTACAATCAGCACAAAAAACAAAAATGTCACCTAGCACTGTATCTTTTCTACATTAGAGTAAATTGTACGGTTTGAGATTAGCACAGAGCTAATTCCGCATGTCTTGGCATCTTAAAGAGGGAAGTGAAAGCTAAAGGGCTCAACCCTGGCTGAACAATGTCAGCCACACTCTCACACAGCGGTGTAGAAAAGTGAAGAGAAAAAAGGACACATTGCAAGTCTCATTTGATATTCTGAGAAAGGGTTTATTTCAGTACCAGTACACGTTCTCAGAACATAGGCATAGATTTCCGAGGGGTGGGGTGGGGGGGTGGGGGCACATTTGTCGCTGACGCACCGTACTCACCATTTGCAACCACCACCTCCTTCTACTCTACACGCTCTGCCACACACACACGTGGCCAGGGGATGCTAGACACTGATGGGGCACTATTCTCTAATAGATTTAAACAATGTACTCTATTAATCGGTTAAAGACAAAATGTTCTTGATTTAAATGTATAGTCAGCTATTGCAGAGGCCTGTGCATGTGTGTTGAATCAGTGATATTACATAATAAAATATAATATACAGAATAATTTGAAAGCAATACATAAATATTTACACCATAAATTGATGCAGAGAAGATTCAAATTGTTGCATATAAATTTACCAGAATACAGGAAATTAAGTGTTTGATGCTAATATTTTCCTCGGGAAGGACCTACAGTATATTTATATGGGACGGACCCACAGCCATTATTGTCCCCCGAAACAAAACCTATGCTATGCCCATGTATCAGAATAATAACATCTGTTCAGTGTGATAGTGTAAACACATGTTGGCACCTGGTTGCAACTGCTTTTCCTGATGCTATTTATGAGACGTGAAGAGTTCTTGACCTTCTTCACTGGCAAGATTGAAGCCATAATATCTTGCTTCTCACCTCCACATCACAATCCCCCAGATTTAGCCACATGCTCCACTCTTTTTATTCGGTTTGAACCTGTATCTTTCACATCTGATTGACATTATCTCATGCATGAAGCCTGCTCCTGCCCTCAGGATATTGTTCCAACATGCCTTTTTAAAGAAGTGCTGGACACTTTACATGGCCAGCCTCTGTATATTGTCCATAATAAATAGCTGCAAAAAAATGGTATTGTCCTGATCATATTTTATACAAGCATTATCAACCCCTCATCTAAAAACCTGACCTAGACTTAGGATAATGATCTTCATAAAATGCTTCCCATTTCCAAATTGCCATTCAGAATGTTAACAATATTCTGAATAGTCAGGTTTCAGAGAAACAACCTTTCTTAATGTGTTATTATTTACTGTTGTAAGGTTATCACAATTGTGCCTGACCTTAGAGACCTTAGACCCAATTGATCATACCACCCTTCTACAGTAGATCATATTAAAACCAAAGTATTTAGGGTACATTGGTATATCGGCTATTGCCTTCAAGCTGTTTACATCATTGAGAGACAGGACATTTTCTTGAAGATTGGAAATGTATCTTCCTCCTCTGCACCTGGGGTTACCACACAGCTCTCTTCTAGGGCCTACATTATGGTATACTCCTTATACAGTATACTTCCTGTGGGCTTTATTGTTCATTCTTCAAACAACATGTCTCTTACCACTATGCCTTCCTTTTGAAACCTGATGAAAACATAACCCTTTACTTTCTGTCAGAAACATAAAACACTGTATAGCAAAAGTCTTTCCCCAAATAAATAATGCAAAACAAGCCATTCAACATATCATGTGTGTTCCTTTTTTATTTTGATCTTACATTCGATAAGCAAATACAGTACATGTAGAAACAAGTGGGGTAAAATTGGTTATTACTCACAAGACTCTACACATAATTCTGGCACAATGCTGATGTAGTGCTTTAATTACCAATTTCAGTAGCCATAGCCAAGACACAGACTTTGTTTGAACATTGGGGGGTACATAAAAAGTGGGGGGTGCGGGGTCCTCCCCAAGAAAATGTTAAGAATCAAATACTTCATTTTCTGCATTCTGGTGAATTCTTATAGAATAATTTGTGCCTTTTCTGCATCAATAGGGTGGAGATGTCTAGGTATATGATATATATTATTATATATAAAACATGTATTGCTTTAGGCATAGGCCTCAACACACATAGGCATGATTTAGCATAGTATTCTGTTCTCTTCTATATGGGGGAAGTGCATTATATATAAATAATTTGTAATGTATTACCCCCTGGACAAGCTCATGCTCATGTTCAAAACCTTCTGCATATTCATAAAGTCTGTGTTTTGGGATGACCTACTGTAGGCTAAACTGACTTAAAACAATATTAGTCTATTACACATTTTGGCCATAGCCTAATAAAACTACTACTGGAGAACGCGACTTAAAAGTTGTCTTGCTCTACAGCACTCCATCAGCATCTAACGTCCCCCCTTCCCCCCCCCCCCCATCTCCTTGCGTGTCTGACAGTTCTTGTGTCCTGTATTATATTTAATATTTTAAACATTCTCAAAAGATGCATTGGCTAATATTTCCTCAACATTGTGAGGATGTTCTCACGATTATTATGAATTATTAATGTTTTGAAAAATCTGACATGGGCTTCAATTCATACAAATGCTCTAAATGCAATATTATTTTGCAAAATAAATATTGTTGTGATAAAAAAAACAAACAGATGAATCACATATGATATGCTGTATTGATATACAATGTACAAAATCCACAGAGTAAGTAGGTGTAGGTGTGACTATGCCGCATATGCATACTACTTACCATGATATCGTAGAAATGCTCTGGGAATGTACATACAGTAACTTTTGGATGGGCAGTGAACCCACTTCTCATTATACGAGAGACTGGAATATAGAGAGTGAAGGGGGGGGGGGGGGGGGAACGTTATTTGCAGTGAG
>JAODLL010083027.1:19867-38622 GCA_026546735.1 Forbesichthys agassizii
CCCCCCCCCACGGTATATGCAGTGAGGAGGGCCACGGATTTCACTAGAATATTGTCCAATATTTCTCTCTGGGGGCGTTAATGGGTATTTTGAGTATATTACATTAAGTCCAAAGTATCTACGATCAAGCTGAGTCCACAATGGAATTTCTGCAGCTAGTTTTTTTCAGGCCATGAATGATATATTTAGCTGTCTGTGTGTCAGCCTCCACAGCAAATGGCCGTTGGTGACATGCCCACTTAAGAGACTAGAAGTATTCAATGTTTGCTTTATTTGAAATGCATTATATTGTATCTTATTATTAGAGTATCTTCGATTATACCTTGCTAGTCTACTACCAATGTCCTACAGCCATCCACACTCTCCCAGTTACACACTGGTAAGGTTGTTTGCTGTGCTTCTTGAACAACATACAACATATTGTTAGTCTGTTCTTTAGAATGAAGTGATTATTAGACTACTTTCTCAACCTTGTTTTACAGTGTTGTAAAGTTCTGTAAAATCACAGCAACATAAAATAAATGATCCAGCTGCTAACATTATATCATGCTTTTTATTGCACATTTACAGGCTATAGTAAGGAGGTCAACGTTTCCACTTTGAGTGTGACCTTGCTCAGAGTTGAGATTGGCATTACTGCTCTCCTCATGGAAAAACAACTGCTCTGCCAGTGCTGGGGGGCTTTTGATGATTGCCATGCGTATGCCCCTTTATGAAGTCTACACACACACACACACACACACGCACACACACACCACAACACAGATCGTGCACACACCAGGTCAGGTGTCTATTACATCAAAGCAAAGTGTCGTCAGAGATAGTTCCACACTAGATGGATCTCGCTAGACCAGCCAGACCTGTTCACGTGTTTCTATTTGTGCTTCGTGGCTACTCACATAGTGTTCTAACTCACATGCCATACTGGTCCCATCCAACTGGTTGTGACTGACACGTGTTTCTCTCAGTAAGGCAATAATGTGCAAATGCCCTGCTTGTGTCAAGGAGACCACCGTTAACATGCTTGATTCAAGCTGCTCTTGTATTTGTGGCAGATAGCAGGTACAACATTTTCTTTGATTGATTATTAAGGTAACATATGTCATTTTTATATAATCAGATGAATTCACATGCGACCTTTGTTAAAATGCAAGAGTCTACTGGTTCAAATGGAATGCAATAGCAAAGTACCTATTTTGTACTGTACAGGATTGTTTTGCGCAGTAATACCCAGGGTGAACTCACCGTTGTGCTTTGCGCTACACATTATGCTGATCGCCGCTAATGGTCACACACTTTAGCTCAGTGCCAAAGGCATGCCTTCATTCCAGAGTGAGTGATTATGATTCCCTGAGTACCATGTGATAAGGAGCGATGTAGCCGGCGGTATAAATAACATGCTGTCCGGTTGGTTGGCTGTCCGGGCCTGAACTGCCAGATATCAGGAACACTCCCGGGGAATGTGGTTTCATTGCAGCTCAATGCATATTGTACATGATGGTGGCTGAGACATGAGAGGTGCCTCAACAGGCCGGCAGTTATAGTTTCTCTATGTGCACATTTGCAAGAAAGCAGGCACATAAAGTACAGGACATACACGTGCATGTTCATGCATGCAAAGTTCAAGCATTTGCATGAAACCGAAAAAAATCAACCAATAAGATGAAGATAGCGATAAAGGGAGCACGGGTGAGTGTTTTGCATTTCAGACACAGTCTGTGTGACTGCGTGAACATCGGCATATATTGCTGCACCAGGTCAGTGCACTTAAACAATGGCAGGATTGCACCATGAAGTCAAAACAGGTGTTACTGTAATCCAGGGCATCCAATAGTCTCAGATAAACAGAATAGCATGCCTGTCTCGCTGTCTCCTTCCAGTTTAGCCATGTGGCTCACACAACCATCTCAATACATTTTCCCTCTAGAATAAAAAAAGCACTGTGCAATACTTACTCTCTCTTTAAATGAAATTGCATCTTTCTTTCTTTCTTTTTTGTAAATTTTAAACATTATAGTTGCTCTCTCTCTCTCTCCATGTTATTTTTCACTCACACATCCATACAGTATATTCATTTTTAGCAACAATGCTCATTGAGCTCAACAGGAGGTAGCGTTCTCTCAATGTAAATGGTTGAACACCCTGTATTAGCCGCTGCCAAAAAACAGGGTTAGGGTTAGGACGTGGAAGTGGTGACATACCAGACTATCTCTATTTCAGGCCTATACGTGACCCCTCCTATATCGTTCATCTAGCCTTCATGTTCTGTTTGGGGTCTGTCTGTGAGACAGAGCCTTGTCAACAGCACAAAAAAAAGTAGCCTACTCATTTTGGCTTTGTTTTGGCTTTGAAATTGTGTTTCATATGCACCGTATAATAATAATACACTATTTCTAATTTGGGTCTCAGAGACCCAAATTAGAAAACATGGTTAAATGCAATAATGAATGTGAATGGGAATGTGTATAAGATTCTGTTAGGCATAGTTGACTCAAAACTATTCAACCTCAGTTCCCAGTAAAACCACACACCTACAGACATATTCCTGTTGTATTTTAAGTGCTGGGAAGCTGATAATCAACGTTTTTCAAGCAGATATGCTACTGTAGAGTATTCTAAGGGAAACCTCTCTCACTATTCTCAGACAATATATTGGGAAACTGGTGATGCTCCACACAACATGCCAACAACAGGGACATGTGTTAGAGAAAACAGAGTAGTTGAGCAGAAAAAGGGGAGAATAGAGCCTTGTTATCATTTCCCATCTAGTTTGTACTAGACATATATCTGCTGCTCAGGTTCTGGAAAAAAAAAATTAAAGCAGTGAAAATGATGAGGACAGTTTTTCACAAATTATTCACAGAATATTGAAACAGTCAATATCCAAAAGAGCTTGATAATTTCCTTATCCTTTTAAAATCACTCACTCACTCACTCACTCAGGATAAATTCGTCTTTCCTCAAGATTAGCAAATGCCATAGTGAAATGGCCGTGGAGGAAAGGCACTGTGGATGAGTATTGGGAGGTATTCCGTGGGCAGTGAAGCACATCCACAAACAGCCAGGCTGCTGTGATAATTACATATGCCAAGGGCCCAATCAGAAAAGGTTATTTCCATCCACTGACAAGTTTGGGGGCTGGCATTGTTTTTGAGTGTGAAAGCAGAGAAGTGTGATGCAACAAACACAAAGACGGTGTAATTATTTATGATAAGCTATGACAAATGAGTGCATTGAGGAGGACCAGGCGTCAGGGACGTTGCTAGGTCGAAGTTTGGGGACTTTATCCCCCTACAAAATGTATTAGCCCCCCTAAATAAATCAATATTTACATTCATATAATTTCTCGTCAAATTTTTCCTCAATCGTTCCATCACATCACGTCTTTTAACGGGGCCAGCACTAGGACCTAGGGGAGGCTGCACAAGCAAGTGACTTTGCAACATTGTGGCTGACTGTTTACAAACTAAAGTGTCAGCCTCTTCCTTCCATTAGCACTATGTCACAAGCAACTTTGTGCTGAATGTCTGAAGCATAGACCCCTTGACAGCTTGACAGTGCTTTCTGAAATTGAGAAGTAGATTTTCATTGGCTGTAAGCATTGTCACTCAAGCCTGTAGGTGTAATTCCAGTGCAACAATAGTGCTGTAGCCTGCTTTATTTACTAAATTAAGTTTCAGTAGCCTACATGTATTAATTAAGCACTATCAGTAGCCTACTTACCAACTAGAACTTACTAACAGAACAATAACTAAAAACAGCCAGGGCCATGTTCCTCTGTATAACTGTACATACTTTATCACTCAGTTACGTAGTTAATTGTTGTGCATGTTAATAAAAATACCTTTCCTGTCAAGTATATGCGGCTCTTGACGCGATTAGCCAGTGCTGTGTCTCAGAATTTACTTAAAGAAAATCTGGCGGTGCGATACTATACAAGCTATAATCACTGACTGAGGTTGGTACAGTCGGCACTGCAGTTACAGTGACATGGCCAGCAATGTATAAACAACAACATGCTTTATACCTGAAAAGGTATATAGTTATATTTACAGCTCAAACATTACTAGGCACATTAAATATTGTAGCAAACTGTTTCAAATCACTGGCAGTGCCTGAAATGTTATCCCAGGAACTATATGTTAAGGAACGTATAATTTTAGCAACCTTGACCAAAATGTACATTTAGTTATAGGTTGTACAACTGTTGCTAATACATAATGAAACAATGCTTTGGTGGCCCCCATATAAAAGGCTTTGCCCCCCATTCATGAATGTCTGGTGACATCCAGCCAGGTGATCAATTAAACAGTACTAAAATATGTTTGTTTCCATGTACTTTACATGATTATGTGAATGATATTGTGAGCTGATTTTAGTGACTTATTTTATTTTACAACTTATACATATTAGATAAGTGTGAAATAATATGATTATTTTATTACACTGTGACTAATCTGCAATAAGATTCTTATCATTAAATGGAATAAGATTGTTCACATACCATTATCATTATTAACTTCGCAACAGTGAAGCCAAGAGATAATGCATCATTTTGACTATACGCTTTGACATTTATTGTGAAAGTGCGTAAAAGGTTAATGATATCAGAAACACATTACACAGGCCAATATGATTGAATTTTTAAATGAAGAGTTGAAGGTGATGATGACCAGTTATGTGGATGCAAGCTTATAATAAAAATGTGTCTGAGTCGCACAGCAGTGTTTGCATCAGGAAGCTGAATATTTTATAAACTAAATAATTTCAATATAATTGGTGCTCAACATGGGTTGACAACCAATGTGGTATGTTATGGTTTGGTTTATGTGTTTTCTGTTTCGACACCAGTCGGCGTCTTTGAGTATTTTAGCTTGATGTAGACGCCACACTCATTAGCACACCTTTACTGCAACTGAAAGGTGACTAGTGGTGGGAAGTTCTGCAGTTCGGTCGTCTAAATCACTTTCAGAGTAAATAATTAGTCTTGAGGTTCATTTGAGTCTTTGTTGCTCAAGCTGGTGTCATGTGGGAAAAGAGCTGAAGAGCCAGATCCTTTGATTAATCTGAGTCAGCATGTCACCTATAACAATTGAAAGATATTCTCATTAGACAAGTAAGGGTGTCACCACTGTTGCTATTCCATGTATGCATTCCATCTGGTTAGCTCACTATAGGCTTACTGTTAGTGTTGTGCTTGTAACATGGAGATTGCCAGTTCTAACATTGGCCTTTACAATATTTTACATTTTATAAATATTTGGTTAAGTGGACTGCTGTATGTAAAATAATGATGTTCTAGGCTACTAGCAGCTTGACATTTAGTGACAAATAACTTCATAGTGGGGAGTGTGAGAAGCATATGGTTTGCTTGTCTCTTGCTCAAGCTGGTGCACATGAACAAGACACGAAGACTCAAAGCCTGTGATTCTTTTGAGTCCTTACCCTAGAGGGAGTAGTCGTCACGTGAACAATGAACAAAATATATTTTAGTTTATTTGGGACAGTGCGGACAATGAATGAAAGTCAAATTGCAGGTTGATTCAAAGAGAGTATTTTGGCCTATCAGTGCTGGTCAATTTACTCAGGAATTGTAATAAATTACTATTTACTAATAACAATATACCGCCTATAAAGCTGCATTCCTTTTTTTCTGCTTCTTTGGCGATCCGTGCTGCGACGCCACTCTACCCGAAGACCATTTTACACGAAGAAAGGAGTCATGAGTTCCTCGTCAGTAAAAAGATGTGTTCATTTTTACAGAATCATTCACTCAAGGTGACTATTTTAGCTTGCTGCTAGATGCCCCACTCATTACCTAGCATTGACCTTAATTTACTGTTGCTGATTGGTGACTCATGTCTGACTGACATAGAGCCTACTGGATTAGGTAGATCACAATCACGCAAGAATTTACCTTGCCAGGCTTCAGGTAATGTGTTTGTTTCACCAACAGTGATGCGGACCGTATACATAAATAGACTCGTATTTACAAGGGCTTTACTCATTGGCGCAGCGAGGTACATGAATCAAGGTTAGGGGCAGTGCCCTATTGAAAGTGGGCTGTAATGCCGCATGTGCAGTACAACCTCCCAATCAGAAGATTTGGTGTAAAGTGTACCTTAAACCATACACTGAAAATAGTTAGTTAAAAATATACTAGACAAGCATTATTTTTCAGTTGCACCACTGCTACATAAGTACATCTTATTAGTAGCTCCCAAATACAAATATTGTCCCACAGAATGACAATTTCACTATTGACAAACACTCAATATATCACTGTCTGCATTCGGAAGCATCTCACAGCTCCCCGTATGTGACAGGTAGTACTCCCTACCTAGTAAGATTGTTTACCGTTGTGTCCAATGTTTAACCCTCACGTATGCACGCTGTGACTAATTTTCCCGCCAATGGTCATAGTAGCGCATATTTTTACAACACTATAGGCGTGAGCAGGCCGTGTGTTTGCTGGAAGTGAGTGGGTTGGGTCCGATCTACCTGACGGGTGTCTATTTCCTCTCAGTTTAAGTTCCTGGTAACATACTGTAATCTACGTACTGTAATTATTTTATTAGTTCTATTATGAGCATAGGAGGTGTCTGTTGGTACGTTGGCTGCTGTATCATCGCACCAAAGTGATATTATTTATAATCCTACAAAGTGGTTATGCTAAATAATAAAACGTGTATATTTTTTATGCAGGTCTGGCTTCAGGCTTCCTCACCCGCTTGTGTTCTAAAGTGCTTTACTAATCGACAATACCTCCGTTTTGCAGTGAACTGTGTGGAAACCTCTGGTGCTGCAGTACTAAGAAGATTCCTCGAAAGGCGTATAGTCAAAACTCATGTAGCTCATAGAGCCTTAGCCGATCTCCACACTAACTTTGCAGTTTGATTGTAGCCTATGTTGAGTTTAGGCGCAGTAATGCCTATGCCCAAATAAAACAACATAGTATCTATAAATTATATCAATAATTTTTTATTTTCTATCTATATATATTTTTTCTATAGTTTTCTTCTCCAGTTTCGTCAGTTCTTCTACATGCATCATCACATAACACGGTTGCTTCAAGCCTAAATTCAAACCTTCAGATTCAGATTCAGATTCAGATTCAACAACACAGTTGTTGCAGTGCTGATTGTTTAAATGCTGTCCAAAGCTGAACAATTCTACACCCAGTAGGAGGCAGCCACTGAGAACATTTCCCAATTAAGCTTATCCAGACTCTGTTCACTAAGTGAATACTGGTTACATCAGGCTAGACCCTGATTGGTCCTGCATTGCGGTCCCATAGTGCAGACCAATCAGTGTTATGAGGAACTATAGTGGTTATGGTTTAGGTACAGTATGTTAGTCAGTGATTTATTCAATCACCTGCCAAGTATTTATTTTAAACTGTCCACACATACTTTTTTAAGTTCTTAAACAGATTGCAATGTTAACTTTGCAGCTCTCCACTGAACATGAACTTGCCTCCAGCAAATTGGTACACTGACCTGAAACCGTTTATATCTTAAAAGGCTCAGTGGAGGCTAACACAAATGCCAGGCATTATTTGTGCGTGCTAATGAATGTACTACTTTTACAGTATGTAGTGGTAAATGTATCCCTTGTTGGCTCTTAGAAAGGAAACACTGGTTCCAGACTGGGCTGTGTAAGGAAGCGCAAACAAGAGAAAGGGAGGGTCAAGGAACTGACCGTCGCCTAAAGGAAATAAGGTTATTGAAGACTTAATGAGAAAAGTATGGGCTTTCACAACTCTCCCACTGAATATTTGATTAAACTATGCATTTCTGTATAATACGTTAATTTTTTCCTTGCCGTTGCTTTATTGAACACATTTATGTGTATTTATCTACACATTTTCCACAAAAAGTGGGGTTTCTGTCTATCCTTAACACCACAACAATGCAATTTCCAATAAATTATAGCAAGCAGTGTGATAAACAGTTAAATCCCAGATTCTTATAGCCAGTATTTTTTGTAAAAAAATAGGAAAAACTTACAAATGCAAATGTATTAGATGGCATCTTTATGTTGGTGCAGTTCATCCACTTTTGGAGTCTTAAATATAGGGATTCAAGAAATACAGGGAATAATTTTTTTACTCTGTCAGTCCTTGGAATACGACATTGGATATTAATATTTCCAACCTAATGGTGTTAGCAGTCTGACAACATAAATTTACAGTAAGCCTAACAGTACTTTGATTTTTTAAAAATAGTTAGAAGTGAGCTACACAGTATGTTTAGCTAGCTCCCATTTAACATGTAGCTAACACCTTTAATGTCCAGTCTGTAAAACAATGGATCATTGTGCTTTGTCAGCTGCCATCAGGTGAGTAATAGAGCCATTTGGGATTTTGTTCCAGCGTCTTGTGATGTTCAGTGTGATTTTCACACTGAACCTACAAGTTTAAAATACAACAGTGCAGGGCATGCTATGCTTTAAATATCTTAAGAAACCATATTATATTTGTGACCTGCATAGGAATATGAGTGTTTGAAGAGTGAAATTGATTTACAGTAATATAACACTAAGAATCCTAATTATTAGGAGTTGTTGAAGACTTTTCATTATTAACATTTATACAGCACCTTTATAAACCACTCTTGGGGTCAAGTGTGATTGTGATGGATGCTGTATCCAATCACAGCCCTGACCCAGGTGGTATTTGAAATTAGGAGAGATGAGCTCTGTTCTGTAACACAAAGAGGCCATTATCTGATGTGTGGCTGGAACTTGTATTAATTAAAGCCTTTCTCTAATAAAGCTGTATTGATCAGCATGGTGCAGTGGGCATTGATCAGCATGGTGCAGTGGATGTAAGTCCCCTCATAAGGACAAATGTATGTCAGCCCAAAATCTATATATCTTGAAACAATGTTTTGTTTATGTATTTAACACTATGTTTTTATGTGTAGCATTTTTATGTAATACACAAACAAGTGTGATATTAATGTATTTACTGTGTACTACTTTCTGTGTAAGATATAACAAATATGGATATTCAGTATGTTTCCATTAATCCACACATGCATTTTGAAGTACAATGTACACTCTATATTTACTACATATTTTGCTTTTTCATTCACATCACTTGTATCTTATTTTTTTGAGTTGTCTAATTTATATTTTACATTTTACATACATCTCCGCTGCAGAGGGACTTATCTTTGTGGTCATAACGATGAGCTGTAAGATTTTCAGATATCTGTGTTGGGCCTACATACTCTATTACTATAATATATATTGTATATTCCTAACTGGTTATAATTAGTTTAATCAATTCCCTTATTATTGTGCTTGTACTGTACTAGTCTCAGCCTCTTCCATCCATTAGCACTATACGTCACATAAGCAACTCTGTGCTGAACGTCAGATGCATGTATCCTCGTAAGCTCTACACGGGACTCTTAGACTTTTCGGAAAGTAATACTGTCGGTTTACATTAGCTTTATTTACTCATTTGAAAATTAAACATGTATTTGGCATGATAGCTCAGTGCCCTTAACACCAAGAGACAATCCCAGCTGATCCACACATGCCTCTGAAGTATACATGTATATATATATGCAGAGAGAACACATCAGTTGAGGTGGTTTTGTGAAAAGAAAAAGCACACTCAGTTTTTCTTTAAATATTTTAATGAACTTGTAGTACTTTAGTTTTACTAACAAAAACAACAATACAAATAGTAACATGTAATACTAATGCTATATGTGGCTTGTTGTGGGTACATTTTGGGTAAAAAAGAAAACTGTGATAGTTTGTGAACCTCAGAGGCCTCAGAGGTCGTGTACCTCCTCCAGTGGAAAACGCCGTAAAACACAAGCTTGGTTTCCATTCCCATGACACTTGAGCATTCATAAGTCACCGTATCTCTGGATGTCAGTGCCAGAAAGTATGCATACTGTAGGTGGATGGGTGAATGGGTGGTGGGTTGCCAGAATTAATATCATGGCCACATTCCTGCAAAGTAATTTTACCCGATTGAGCCAAGAGTAATTGTTACCCGGGATTCTTGGGGGGGTTTATGACTGTGCAGTTGTATGCCTCATGGGTAGATTTTTCCCATTAGACACATGGAAGCTCATATGGCACCATTGGTACTAACTGTCACTGATCACTGCCCTGCTAAATGAGGTTTCCAATTACCCAAGCTGTAGTCAGGGTTTATAGTAAGGGTCTGTCTCTGTCTGGTCACTCACCAAATAAGGAGCATAACCAACATGTTGCACAACGTTTGGTCCAGTGCTATTATGGACAAATGTAATAGAGAATATAGCATATACGGCACTGCAGATAGTCATATATTGCATGGTTGCTCCTTCCACCAAGAATGACAGCAAATAGTTTGCCCTGATATTGATAGTTACATAGAATCAGATACAGTAAAGTATGTGTCTATATGTGCTTACTGTATCTGTTTTTATCTGTGTCTATATGTATATATCTCTGTCTCTGGCTATCTGTCCAGCTGTCATTATACACAAACAAAAAATATGCGCACGCACGCACGCGCACGCACGCGCACGCACACACAGTGATATCAGAGTGGAGGGGTTCAAGCTGCAGTAGTGGCAGGGAAGATTTCCAGCGTTCTCAGGTTCCAGCAGTTTACATATGGCAGGGAACATGAGTCTGGTTGGCTCGCTCACCAGAGCTCCGATAGAGTCAGAGTTTTACAAGTATATAAAAACAGGAACTGAGAGTAGAAAAACATGCTGGTAATGCTAATGCACAAACTAATGTTTGTAGTTCACGTGATCAAAACAGGAAGGACATTTGATGTAGGGAGGTAACTGAGAGTGTCTGAAAGTAAGATACTGCTGAAACAAAGATGGTATCATAGACAACCTGTACATTTTAAATAAACAGAAGAAATATTGACTGAACTTCCGAGGAAACACAACATTTGAACGGGGGAACACGTTGTCCAAGTTTGTCCAGGTTCAAGTCCCATATCGTCTTACATTGTCCTTCTCAATAGAAGATGGGTATTACTTGTTTTTATGTAGGAGAACCAGTTCTTCTCAACCATTGTCTCAAATGAACAGTAACCAAATCAAAACTGACAGCAACATTTGATTTTAAGCCTCATTCTTCAGATGAAATGAGCTGTTGGTAGCAGTTAAGAGACATTTAGAATTATGTGTTAGTAATGCCATATATCAGTGAGTCAAATAATCTATGAGAATATCTGCTCAGGTTGATAACCTCAAGATATATACAGTAATAAGAGGATTTTTGACTAATCAGTGTCCCTTTCCCTAATTGGTATAACAAATCGACTTTGCCTGCCAATCACATGAATGTGCTCACACAGCTACAACAGGTTTGTTAGAAGTTGGTCATGTCAGGAAAGGCAGTGAAACCAACCATTTAACATGTCAGCACAAGATTTTACCCCACCGTTTATGTCAAAATTTGAACAGAATGTCCCCAGATATGTGCTCTTGTCACATGTGCCATATTCATGCAAAGTAGACATGGAAAACCTTTTACTGTAGGTCTATGCAGAAAATGTTTTTAAAAATATATAATAATAATAAATTAATTAATTAATTAATAATCAAATTAATATGTTTACAATCTCTGTTAAAATGTTTGCTTCATTCATTAAAATATGCTTCATGTATTTGCTAAGATGCCAGTGAAATGTCGGCATTGCTCCTACCTGGTTTTTATTAATAATACTATAGATACACATGCATTACCCATTGCATAGAATGATTATACAATAGATTGTTAGATTGTAGATGCCTGAAAGAGAAGACACATTCTTCAAGGAAATACAGACAAGAGTATAACATAGCGTGCTTGTCTACTGCAAAATTAGTTGCTTCCCTAAGTCCACCACTTCCTGTTTTTATTCCCTATATTTGTGTTCCCTTTATATTGTTACAACACATCTTAAATTGCTATTTAAATGTTGTAGTGATGACATTGCAATTGCCAAAACAAACAAACAATGGAAAAAATAGAAATACTGTTTGCCTAATGCTGTATAATTAATGAATGACATACCAATGACAGTCAGTCGTATGTCATTGCTTACGGAATGGCAACAAGGTGTCTTTCCAGTAACAGTAGCAGCTCAGATTCACATGTTTTTTTCACACATGTACACCAAATAAAACCAAATACAGTCCACACACACACACATGTAGGCACAGAGAGCAACACTACAGTACATCAGTCATTTATTTTGGTCAGTTTGGAGTTTTACAGTCTATGGCCAATGCCATCCATCTTATGAAGCTGTCCAGAAAGAGATCTTTCCTGATTGTTTTTTTTCCTTTTTCAGGACATGAACCAAATCTGACCAGACACTGTGGCCGTCTTGACACCTGAAGAGGCCATGTAGTCACTGGCCAGTCTTTGCGTGCTGTGTTAATTTCACACTTCATTAACAGTGGTGAACCCCAGCCTGCTACTAAACATGAACTACATCAGTCATTTTAACATCCTGGTCATGATTATATAGCTTTGTGTTTCATCAATATATTATAACAGCAATTGTCTCCAGGAAACGCCATGAAAGTATTCTAATACAGTATTATAACTGAGGTGATTGTAATCAACCCCTTGCCTATCGATGCCCTCAGGCTATGTGAAACAACCTGCTGACGATATACAGAAAATGTTTTCATTGCTTCTTTTGTGATTCTAAATACCAACATGAATGCCATTGGGTTTACTGGCAGGCAATCGTTGCTTTGCTAAAGTTGAAATACACATGGGAAACAACTACTCACTTCCAATAATAATACTTTCACAAAGGATAAGATTTTTACATTTTCCATTCAATAATAGTCCGGACGTATTATTTTATCACTAAAAATAAAACTGCCTGGCCAAAAACATCTACAGTACTTCAAAAGGAGCAGAAATCCTGAAGTAGGAGTTATGGCATTATGCGTGCTCATGGTTGGTGTGTGTGTGTGTGTGTGTGTGTGTGTGTGTGTGTGTGTGTGTGTGTGTGTACCCAAGCATGTATTTTCAAGTCTGTGATGACAGCACCTGGTGGCTTCATCAGCATGTAGTACATTTTCCACTGTAAATGCCAGTTCATGTAGTGGTGCATGTCGGTGTGTTTGTCCGTTCATGCTTGAATGTGTGGGTAGAGGTGGCTTTGGGCCAACATTACCAGACAGACCAGTACCAGACAGGCCAATGGGACACCAAAGAACAGAAGAGAGAGATAGAGGATCCACCCCTTCTTTCCGTCAAATGGATGTCATCTCTGAAACATGCTGGTTAAGAATTAAGAACCTAATATAAGATCACATTTTGATAGACACCTTTGCAACCTACAGTATGCTACATTAACAATCACATAATGTCCAGATCTAATTGCACAGCTATCAAAGAATGTAAACTGTGGATTCATATTAAATAAGGAAGGCATCTGCAGAGCAATAGCTCTGTCTTTGCTTGATATATTACCCAAAATTAGTGAAGAAAACAAAAATTATGTTGTTTTTTTTGCCCATATGGGGGTTTCCTTAATTTAGTTACAGTATCTTCATGCAAGCTGTTATGTGGTTTGTGTAATTACAAACCTCTCATTAAAAAGCCACAGTCAGATTATAGATACTCTGAGGCAGCAGTGTCAGCATGCTGTAATAGGAGAGCATTATTTTATTTATTTACTTCACCATCCCTGCTTCATTTGTTTTGTTTGAGTATTATTTTATTATTTTCTGAAGATTTTTAGTGAGCTGTTAGGGTTATTGTGTGACATGTCTTATAGATGCTTCACAATAAAAGTATACCACTCTTACAGTACAGTATATAACACTTCTGGGTTAATGAGAAAACATACAGTATCTAAAATGTCAATGTACTTTGACCTGCCGAAAGAAAAGTAAATATGACTTTCCTTCTTATTTTATTAAAATTACTAGATGTCATGCTTTTATTCTGCTCATCCTAATGCAATTATTTGCAGCATTTCAGTATGACATTTAACAAGCTTTAAGCTTTCAGTTCACCTCTTCACTTTTGGATCAGATGGGAAATTAATTGGAAGTTCATATCCTGGCAGAATGCTCACTCTGGGTTTTACTCTTGTTAGTGTGCAGAGAGGTACAATTAATGCAACAATAATTAAATACTGATAAGAAAGGAATTTGCCTTTGGATATTGGGCAGACATATTGTCTTATGTTTAATCTCTAGCATGAGCATTTTACGAAGCACTAAAATGTGTCTCACATTCTGAAAATTGCTTCCAGTTTGTTGTTATCTCAGACATAGCTCCAGCTGGGGCTATTGCTGATTACGGCGTATAGCTGCAGAACAGGATCATGTATTCTAATACACACTCAGGCAAAGAAGGTTCTGCTGTTCTGTAGTATACAATAAGTGTATCAGGGGTATAGGCTCCTGAATAAGCTGACTTTGTAGTCTTCCATGCCGATGGTGTTTACATTGTTAACCATACAGAGGCATGGCATGATGGGCTAATAATCCTAATGTACACACACAATGCAAACACTTGACATCAAAAGATGCATGGGGTTATGGCGCGGATTATTATTATTATTACAGCATTATATCACTCACAGTTAATATAAACATGACTCTTTTCAACCAGTGCAACAAATGGTCTGGGACTGTTCTGGTATGTCTGCATGCATGCATGCAACAGTACACTTCACTAATGACGAGCAGCTATAGCTCAGAACAAAGACTGGCACAACAAGGCATCTCATTTAATTACAGTGATATGTCACTCAGTTATGTGTGTGAAGATCTACAGAAAGTGGTAATTGCCTTTACTGCATCAACCTTCAGGTTTTCAAAACAAATATGTTAAATTTGCACATTACAGTAACCATTCCTGATTTCCATTTTGTAGGACTTGACGGGTGTGTGGAAGGAAATATCCCTGTGTTTAAATGACGGGCCTGTGCGTTTATGTGCATCATACTTTAGACTGATTAGAAACATCTAGACTAAATCACCAAGCTCACATGCATTTCTTTACATTTGCTCTAGAAGTTAACTCAGGTTATTGTGGAGATCTTAGCTTCTATATCCGCCCATGCAAATCTGCCATTATATATTCTACATGAAATGAGATGATCCCTTGAGGAAGAAACTTCTCTGAATCGCTATGGGAACCCTTCAATCACACCCTGCTAGGAATATGCTCAACAGGAAGGTCAAGATGTTGGGGATAGAACCCATGACCTTTAAGTTGAGTCGACCACTCAAACCAGTAAGCAACAAGCTGCCTTCAGTCAACATGCATTTGGATATTACTGTAAACAAAATGTCAGATACTGTACATCTCTAATTTTATATTCTTGATATAATTTGATCACTAATATATTATACAACATTTTTCCATATGCATAGTTTTCTGGAATGTAATGGAATGAAACAACACTCGTGTAAACAGCCTACAGATGACACCTTTGAAGGAGGCTGATAAATGACACTAATACCCAAATGAATGACTTACCTATACAGTAGATTTCTGCTGTATTAGGGATTAGCCTGTACATGCAGCATTCCTGATGTGGTTTCATTTGACAGAAACTCTGTAGGACAACTTTGGCTATATATAGAAATTAGAGGGCTCCCCACTTAAGTCACATAGAGAAACAGTGAGAGCTTCCCACTCAGTGAAAAGTCATGTCATTTTTGCAGTTAATTATTGTAGAGGACAACACTATACAAGGAGCTTTGGCAGTGTTGAGTGCAGAGGAAGAAGACACTGATAGCATAGCCTTCCTCCTAATACATTCAAAATACAAAATACAAAAGTGAGAGGAAGAATCAAATTCTGTTCAGGAGGTCACCATTAGAAACCCTTGTTTCAGTTATGTGACCACGTCTTGGAATACAGTATAATATGGACAATATATGGACAAGTGTAGTAGGCGTGTGTGTGTTTGTGTATGTGTGCATGAATGCATTTGTGTGTGTGCTTCCATGGGTACAGACCCACAATGAATGTTCCATTTATATCCATCCTTCATAAATACAAATTGGGGCAATGAAATAGGCTTTCAATTAATCCAGCTGATTAATTGACTGTATAGAGTGGCGCTCAGATCCTTTTGGTCCATTATTTTGATTCAGACTATTAGGCAGACAAAATATTAGTTGTTTATTTATTTATACTTCTATTTTCACTCTCATCTTGCCCTTAAATTCACCATATGCCCCATTAAAGATGAATGGCCAGGGTTCCCAGTAGTCATGGGACTTGCGGAATATCATGGAATTTTACATTAAAAAGTCTATTTCAGACATAGAAAATCAGGGAATTTTATAGTTTTTTGCGTTGTATAATGCAATATCAGTGCAGGGTTTTGTAGCATTATTAATTTTCAGTCGTCATTCTTTAAAATGATATTGTACATTGTGTTGTAGGCTATTACATTAGAGAGGCATCAACAAATCAAACGCTAATGTGTATGCTAAAGTGAATAGGAGCCACATTGTCATTGATATGATTATGTGTCACATGCACATTTCAAGAAAATACTTTCCTTAACAAAATAAACAATTGGTTGGGTTGGTTGAGTTACAATAGGCTAGGCCTCTTCTGTGCCTGCAGGCCATACTGCATTATATTTCGTCACCTGGTGGATGAACTTTTCCATCACATACAATTTTTTTTAAATAAAAATGTTTATCAAAAACTGGTAGAGAATAGGCACAAACTGGTGCTTTAAAATGGACCACAGTGCATGATAAAGTGTTTGACACTCAATCTTTCAGTGAAAGTCAGGGAAATGTTTGACTTAGGAACTCTGAATGATACAACTCAAAAGTGCTTGTTTTTAGAAACTTGTTATCATTAACATTCATTTGAATGACAAACAAACACAGTGCCTTACATGAACCATTACAAAACATTGAATGTTTGCTGTTTTTTGTAGGCATTTAGTAAGTTCATTTTATGGTTGGCTAAATTTCAATGAGACATCCTAGTTCCTCTTTTTTCATATAAAGAAAAGAGAAGAAATGCTTCCCCTCTCCAACGTATTGGGCTTCAACAGTACTAGTAATGTCTATTACAGAGTTTGGGTTCATTGGTGTACACCTTGTAAAACATCATGAGGAATGTATTGCATAATATGTTTTTCTCTCCGAGGATGGTTCTATTTGAGATTTCCTCCAGTGGGAAAAGTCAGGTGTGAATATCTGTGCTTTACAAATGCACACTCAGCACATTTGGTACAATGTATAATAAATACTTTGCCACGAGAAAAAGCTCAGTTTTTAATGCTTATTAATATCATACACTATATACTGTATGACATGGTAGCATATGAATGGCACTGTTGACATACTGTATGTAAAAGCAGGGTATTGCGTTAAAGTTTTTTCACAGGACAAGTTGAGACATATTTAACCTTGAACTTTGTCAGAACTGATGCCATATACCTTCTCAGGCCTGATGTCAGCATCAATAAACTTCAGACAAACTAAGTGACCCTCATTTCACTGGCCTGCAAGCTATCATCTTTCACTGACATGGTTTATGTTGGCATATACTTTATTAAAAGTTTACAGAACTAGCATTGTGACCATGTCAATGCTGTCAAAGAAAGCAAGAAGATTAGTGGTCTAACACGTTATTCTTATTAGGGTTTTAATTAACAACGACTAGCAGAGCAACCCTAGCCGACGCATTGATTATGTTTATGTGCCAAATGGGAGCCTTTAAATAGAAAATATCACATATCTAAAAAATCACAGAGAAGATTTGTCAGTTGTGCTGTTTTCAGTCTTTGGTCTGTACCAGCCAAAAGCTTAGAGCTGAAATGTAATTTCAGCTTAAAGGTTTTGACGACCTGTTCCTGTGAATTCTTCCTATGATTGCTAGCTTTTCTGCTGTTGGGTTTTAAGTGGAACGCTGGAGTTGGAGTTCCCTTGAGGCTGCTGATAACCAGACAGGCCGTGTGAACTATGAAGTACCAGGTAAACTAAGCCCCTAGAGAATGACTTTGTTCAAATTAATTGGATTAAGATTTAGATAAAGAGTTGTCTTGTTTGGACCAAAAGGTAATTCCACAAATCAGACAAAACCTCAATGGATCAGTCCATACAGACTTCTGTATTCATCACATGCAGTTCAAATGTTAACTTTAGATGTCTTCATTGTTGTTTTGCTTCATGCTAACAATTTGGAGATGTGTTCACGAGATGAGAAGGTCTTATGAGGCAATGCTTTGGCAGATATTTTGCCTCATATAAACTTATTTCAAACCTCTCTCCAAAACCTATATAAATAACATTTCAGTCTCATATGTAGCTTATTGTTTTCAGATGCATTGGATACATGTTCATTTCTTTCATCTAGGCTCATTAACATGTGCTCCGCCAATAAAA
The DNA here is from genome assembly GCA_026546735.1 of Forbesichthys agassizii. Classification (NCBI taxonomy): domain Eukaryota; kingdom Metazoa; phylum Chordata; class Actinopteri; order Percopsiformes; family Amblyopsidae; genus Forbesichthys; species Forbesichthys agassizii. The sequence continues at coordinate 38,233 of JAODLL010083027.1, forward strand.
GTGTCTCTATTAATTTAATTCATAACATATTTATGGACAATTTTGAAAGTCCAGCCAATGGAATGTTTTCAAAGATAAAGGATGAATATATACAATAACCTACAGCATAGGCATACACATATATGATTGTTTGTACAAATGTATAGCTAGTCCACACGTACCACATATGCAGAGTTGTGCACATATGCACAACTCTACAGTTTTTAAATATCTTTTGATGAAAGATTGTGTTGAAAGGTCAACCCACACAGGAGAGAGAGAGAGAGAGAGAGAGAGAGTGAGAGAGAGAGCGATGGAGAGAGAGATAGAGAGAGAATAGCAGCATACAATATGAGCTCTCACAACATTCATTAAAATTATTATTCTTAGATTAAGTACAATGACAAGTTT
>JAODLL010083028.1:0-10000 GCA_026546735.1 Forbesichthys agassizii
TCTCGGAAGATACTGACTAAACACTCGCACACGCACACACACGCGCACACACACACACGCACTCACGCACTCACACACACACACACACACACACACACACACACACACACACACACACACACACATGCAAATCCCCACATGTGCATATACCCACACAGTACAAATGTATGCACACTCATAGACAATGCACTCAGTATAAATAATTTGTTTATGCTGCTGTTGTTGTAGTTTCTTGTAGTTGCATGTGTTTGTGGTCTGGTTTTTGAAAAGCTGTCAACGAGCAATGTTTGTTTTTATTATAAATGGTTTATGACATATGGTTATTTATTTACTTACATATTTATTCAATTTGTGTGTTCTGTTGGCAACAATATGGTTAATAAAGTTCTGCCATTTGGATGAAGATGTTTTGGTTTTAAGAGTCTCAATAACAAGGGAGAGAATTGTAACAGCTGTTATGCTTTGTCTTTGAACAGGACAGAGAGATAACAAAGTAGAATATCCTGTCGCTAAAAACAAATCTTACCTATCCTCTCACATTTTTCACCAATACATATGCTTTCTTTAATTGACTATTATAGATAGACTCACTATAGCATTTTTTGTTGAAAACCTATTTAATTCTTTGTGACTTGTGAAAATTATTTTTGTTTGGTGTCTGGTAAAATGCATTTAAGATCAAATTCCTTTAGACAATTCAAATATCTGGAAAGTAGCATGTATGGAATGTTTAGTTATACATACTGTATATATGTAATATCTTTTTCTTTTAAATCTGAATTGTATACTGTAGATTTGAACAAGTTGATTAAATTATTTAGTCTCAAATGGTTACAAAAAATAAATAAATAAAATAAATCTATAAAAAAAATCAAATGTATGCAAGCGCAATAGGCCTATGCAGCCTGAAAAAGATGAAGCACACACAAATGGCTACAATATTAATTCAGATCAGTGAAACTACCAGAACAGTGAAAATGGTTACATACTGTATCTAGTTTAAGGAACTAGGAATATTACATACATGTAACTGGCGTGTTTGGCTGTAATACAATATTTACTGTTCTAGGATCCAAGCTCTCTAGAACATATTAAACATATTATATTCCATCTCACTTTATAGATCTTTCTTTCTTTAACAACAAAAAATGTATACATTTATAAATATCAATGAACATACTTGATAATACATTATTCAGTTTGATTATTTTCAAAACCTAAGAAAAATTATAGACTTAGTTCATTGGAGTTTCAACTCAAATGGCACTTGAATCAAGAATATCCTTAAATCAAGATCATTAGCATTGGCAAGAACATGTATTTTGTTACCTACGTTTAATCACCAGTTCACTGCTCTGCTGCTGTGCGTTTAGTCTGGTAGAGGCAGCAGGGTGCATTCCACTCCAGCTAGCGGTCGGGGCAGTTGACAGATTTCCCTCCATCGGTCTGTCTGGGCGTCGTACTCCAACACACTCTTCACGGTAACTTCCTGCCCGTCCGTCCACTTCCTTCCGCCGAAGAGCAGCATTACGCCTGAGGGCGACACGGCCATTCCATAGCTGAACGAGCCAATGAGAAGAGGTCGAAGACGGGTCCACTGGTCTGCCTGACAGTCATAGCGTTCAATGTCACAGTATGGCTCGTACATCCCCAACAAGGCGTAGACACATCCGCTAATGGTTGCCATCCGATGGCCGACTCTAGCGATCAACATTGGCGCTCTCTTTTCCCAGATTCTGCTTGTGACATCCCAGAATAGAACCTCACGGCTAGCCTCGTACGCCTCTCTGGTTGCCTGGTTACCGGGGATGCCCCCGGACACGTATATTCCCTTTTCTAGTACAGCGGATGCATGGCCATAAAGAGGGCGGGGCAGGGTAACTCCGCATCGCCATTGGGCAGCAGCCATGTCATAAAACTCCACAGATGCCACAGATGTGTGAGTGCCGTTTGTTGTGTGGCGCCCCCCAATGGCATAAATAACATCCTGCTCAACAGAGCAGGAGAACAAGGCTCTTTTCTCCAGCATGGGCTCCACCTCCTCCCAGAATCCAAAGCGAGGATCGAAGCGCCACACCTGGTTGGATGTTGAAATTGTGAAAGATTTACCTTCTTCCCCATCTCCTGCTTTAACCTCCTCTCCTCCAATCACAAACAGGAACCCTCCCACCGAGCATGCACATTGGTTCTTTAGTCGGCGTGGGAGAGAAGTGGTTAGAGTTGAGAACTTCTTGTTTCTCGGGTCAAAGGTCAGTAACTGTTGGCCTGGCCAGTCCGGACTGGCCCCACCTCCCACTAGTAACACACGATTGGATGATGCTCTAAGAGAGGACTGACGGCTCTGACTGATTGGTTGAGCCGATCCCAGCCTATGGTACTCCAGAGCCCGAGTCACCTGACTTCTGATCAGAGGTGTGGCCATTGCTCTGTGGGTGTGGCTTAGAGATTGGAGGTCAGAAGAACTAACCAATCCGAAGCGCAGTCGGCTTAGTATAAGATTAGACTTCAGCAGTGAGTGGGGACCGTTAGCAATCAACCAATCCAGTGCCATTTTAATTAGCTCCGCCTCCTTCACTCCTGGTATCTCATCAGCTTCCAGAACCGCCATCAGCGATTGGCTGTTCAGCTCAAGAAGCATCTGTCTGTTTTCCAATAGCAATGTGCGCATTTCCATGGCGATGGTATGGTTTGCAGTGTCAAGAGCATCTTGGAGAGCATGGCAAGCTGCCAGGTTAGCATAGCGACAACAGTTGCTAGCGGTCAACCCGTCGATGATAAAATGTTCACATATCAACACCGCAGCCTTCACCTGCAGGTACCTGGCCGCTTCAAGCACGTCGGGCAGCGTGGCGGAGGAAAGCCTCAGCCACCCAGAGTACAGGAAGTCCAGGATGACTTCCAGCCCCTCTGCAGTTAGCGCCGGCAGGCTAACGGAGCACGCTAACCTCTCGGCTGTGCTCTCTCCGAACAGAGCCCAGAAGTAGTCGCTGGAACTGGCCAGCAGGGCGCGGTGACACGGGAAAGATTGGCCACCCGTCTCCAAGGTGACGTCACACATCCTGCTCTCCGAGCGCAGCAGCTGGAAGCCAGAGAGAAGCCTCCCTCTTTGTGAGGAGCTGTAGAGGACGGAGTAACTCTCCATCCAGCGGCCGAATAGAGGACAGTGACAGAAGAAAAGACACTGAGTTGGACAACATGAGATGGGCGGATTAGATGGACACATAAGCAGTTAAGGAATTAAGTGGGCCGACTCAGCACCGACAATGAGTTAGCGGAGGAGACATTTAAAAAGCAGCGAATAGAAAGCAGGTCAGTTTAAAGTCCAGCCAACGTCACCATGAGATGGAACACTGGAAGAGAAAGACACTGCATAAGAATACGCGAAGCAGAAAGCTTTAGAGAGGAGAAGAAACCAGAGAGGAGAATGTGTGTTCTGACCGGAGCTCTCTCTATTTGTTTCTCTGTCTGGTGGCAGACATGTGACATGCTACAGTAGCTGCCTGATAGGAAGGTTAACCACACACACACACACACACACACAAACACCCATGTACCGCCCCTTGGCAAGATAAACAAGCATTTCTCATGACATGACACGTGTGCTTTGGTGATAGCCAAGGTGCTATAACTTTGATGGGGCAGGTTGCCCTTTACAATATGCCCAGCAGGGAGTATCCCACTATAGGATACAAACTGTAGACACAGACACACACACACTTCGAGCTGGCAGGCTTTATTGCCGATCCCAGCAGATGATCTCACTGGTAAATGCAGCTGTTGGTCAGAGCCCTTGATTTCAGGGCACGGTCGCTACGGCGCCTATCTGTGACCCTGTCTCCATAGCTACAGCAACAGAAACACAGACTGACAGACATACTTCGACCACGCTGATTTAGAGCCATGTTGAACAAGAGCATGCTTGGTTAAACTGTCGTTTAGCAAGGTATCAAAGATTGTATGTGTCAAAGGTAGCACGTAGCATTGGCATTAGAGTGTAATCCCTGCCCTTTGGAAAGGCATTCAGCCTCATTAATGTGACCCAAGGTCACCCAAGAGTAAAGGAATATTAATCTACAGGGTGATTTAAAAAGTACATCTTATACCAGTGTATCAACTAGCATTTTTACTGCACAAGAGTATAGTGTATGGTATATATACATATGTTATAAGACTGAATGTATTAGTAAATAACACACAGACAGTTAACGGTCTACATTACAGTCAACAGAAGGAGATACGGCTTGAACATTTTGGAAATTAGCGGACATGTTTTTTAAATCCTCACGACACACACACGCATACACAGATGTGTTTTATCATTTTACTCAAGTGAATTACAGTCATTTTCTCTGAATAAGGCACAGGATAAAATACATTACAGTGTGTGTGTGTGTGTCATGAGTGCACATTATAGAAACGTGAGGTCCAAAATTATGAATAAATCTTAGTCCAAAAACCTAACTAACAAAACAGACTCATGTTTCTAACCAAGTTTAACCAGTCAGAAGAACACAAACACACACTCATACATAATATTCCTCAGTAATGCTAAACATAGCCTCAGCTGTCCAGAACAGTGTGTGTGTGTGTGTGTGTGTGTGCGTGTGCGTGTGCGTGCTGGTGATGAATGCAGGGAGCTCTGGGGAGGTGTACAGAAGACATCATTACTCAGTAGTGAGGTGTGGAAGGGATGTTGAACCATAAAACGAATCAGGAGTGTCCTTTAAAGGGAACTATATGAGATGTGTACTTTACCTTTTTTTATTTGTGTGTGGCGGTCCTATAATCCCAAGCCCATTGTGAAGGAATGTTACAGTACAATAACTCTCTCTCAAATACCCTATTTTGGGGATAAATCCCCCCCACACATACACGCACACAACTAAGAACACATACTGGATAATACACAAGCTCACAAACACGCACATACTCCAAATAACACTTTATTGTTTACAGAGGACAGCTTGGCTTTTTGTAGAACCAGTTTAGATTTATTGCATCAGATCATTTTGGAAATGTATTGATTTCTCATGTTTTCTGGGAAAGCACAAAGTGTCTGGTTAAGAATAAAGTAGTACAATTGAAATTAAATATCACCTAAATATGGAGTTCAATAACATGCATGAATAATTGAAGAGAACTTTATATAAATCAGTGCTGAATGCTAGTAATATTTGTACAGTTTTCAAAAAGAAATATAGGTATAGATTATAATATAGAGACATTATCCACAGTGTAATGGAACAATAATTGTGATTATCTTCCTTGACCCAACAAATAAATAAAATAACACTATTTGTTTATTTGACCAATGAAGAAAAGTTCATTTCATAAAATACACATTTTTATCTTCCTATTCATTTGTCTGTCAAATTAGAAACCATTTTAAACAAATGTTGTCATCTCCTTTTATTCTTTATAACTTTACAGGCTTACATATTTCATATTCATAAAAGCTTTACAGACCACATGCCTGTACAGTACAAATCAAATCAACGTAGCTGACTTAACGGAACTAATGAATGAACTTTTACTGTATTGCAGCTTGTTAAGTGGACGTAAAGGAGTGGTGCAGACTGCCTGAAGCTGTCGTGTCGTAGCAGTGTGCATTGTTGTGTGTTGATGGTTTGATGTGTGTTGCAGTTTTGCAGTTTTGTGTTAGTATAAATGTTGGTCAGTTTGTTTACTGTAGGTCAGCTCCATCTGTTGCCAAGGAAACGCTGGGGAGACAGAGAGACAGCTGTTCACAGGATTAATTAATTATGCTGTAGATTAATCTATGAATTTATAGATTTGTTGATGTCTGTCTATCCGCTTGTCCACACTGAGACTTTTACACACAGAGAAATCACAGCACACACACACAGACACACACTCAAATATATTATGTAGGTATAAATAGTACCTGACTCAAGCCCTGCTGCCCACACACACACCACGCACACTGTGATAAGAACTTTGCCAAAACACACTGCCCTCTGGTGTTGATGACTGGTTACTGCATGTTTTTCACAATATTCAATTTCCTACTGTATCAGTTTTCAGAATCTTAGTTTGTGTAAAGCATTTAAGCACCTTCAGTCCTTTGTGACATATCGCAGTTCACTCTTCACGTTCTGGATCTCTGATAGATTGACGGTTGGGCCAGGCAGCTTCACAGCGCCCTGCAACAACTGCTTCTCCTCTGGTGTCCGAGGAGGCACCGGGGGTGGGTCAGGGGACTGTCATTCAAAAACCAGAACCTGCATCAGTCAGAGCTCACACCTGACAAAAACAAGTTTGCTTGTCTCAATACATAGACCTACATACTACATAATACTGTATGTATAGGCTATGTATGTATTCCTGTGCACACTATGCTTGCCTGACACCTGTGTCACAGCAGTGCAGGGTGCCCCAAGAGGCACGTGCTAAAGAGCAGCCACACTGAACACAAGCATCTGTTAGTCATTTGCATTGTGTGCTTGTGTGCAATGAGTATTCAAAAGTGTACAGGCCTAGCAGGAACACGGTGAATGTCAGGGCTTTTAAGTTCCATGCCAAAATGTACAGTCATATTACTATAATCCAACGTAAAAATGTGTATACATATGTTCCACTGTTCTAATTGTCACTGACTCAACACGTTTGATTTTATACTTGTCCACAGAACCTCCACTGAATTCTGCAAGATGTATTTTGGGCTTTTATTAATGTGAGCGTCTGAAGCCTGGAGCTGGGAATACAGTATGTTATGGATAAACTAGGCTGTGTGTGTGCTGGCTCACCTCTTGTGTTTCTACTGTGTCCTCTCTCCTCTTTACAGGATGCCCCGCCCCTGGACGCAGAGCTCCCATCGGGATGTTCAAATTAGCCTGAAGGACAGCACGAGCAGCCAATCAGAGCCATTCAACACTTAACACTAAAAATAAAAAAAATCCGTATTGTGTGTGTGTGTGTGTGTGTGTGTGCTGTGCGTACGCATGTGGGGCTTTCCTGAAAATTATAATATACTGTAATATTTGAATTATGTTCCTGGTTATTCAACAAAGCATTCAGTGTCTTTATGGAAATGTAAACACAGACACAGAAACACATGACTACACTTTGAGTCTGCTTGTTGTCATTGTTATTGTTATTGTAAGCAGCCTGCCATTTGGATGTGGTGTGTATTGTTTTGTATTGTACTGTACAATATATAGGCTCCTACTGTATATAATATCCTCATATTGTATATTTGTACTGAGAGGGTTTGTACCCAAGCCCTCGTCCTGGAGAAACAGAAGATGTAATTTAAGAGTGTTTAGTTTGTTTGAGAGAGATCTATTTTTAAGAAGCTAATGTCTACACAATACAAAGTGCTGAATAAGCTCACATCATCTAACGCATGTTTCCGGCTAATTAATAAGCTTTAGCATGAGTGTGTTCGCTTATAGCGTTTAGCTCGCTGTTAGCAATCATCTTCACATTCCGCTGGTTAACAGAACAAGATGGCCTTTTCAGTCGATTTTTACAAGAATATAAGGAAGGATCTGCTAGAATTGTGTATTATTTATATTTAACACTAAGCTAAACGTGTACTACGTAAGATTGACACATAAGTATCATTGACACTTTGCATGAATGTAAAACAATCCAAGCAAACCAACCATACTCCTCCCATCTCCTCTCTACAATTTTACAAGTGGCACTCCAAACAGAGGTCACAATAAACAAAAATGGGTAGTGAATTAGTTACTGTACCTCCACACATTAACGCTGATGTAACAAATCAAAGTTAGTATGCCTTTAATGACGTTGCAATTTTGTTTGAACTGTGAAGGTGAAATATTATACAAGGTTTATGAAGACCCTTTTCTCTCCAGAACGAGGGATGAAGGGAAAATGTGTTTGTAATGTCCTGCTTTTTAAAATGCCCTGTCCTGTTGCCCACAAAATGGTTAGAGCAGCACAATATGAAATGATACCCTGTCTGACACACACACACATGCACGCACGCACGCACACGTACACACACGCACGCACACACATACACACACACACACACACACACACACACACGCACACACTCACAGCAACTGCTATAGACACATCATCACACACCAAAAAACAATGTGCTGTATAGGCATATACACACTGACAGATAGAAACCACCAAAAAACAACTGCACCCAAACAAATGTAAACATGACGTATTGGAAACAAGCATGATGTAAAGAGGTAGACAGACTGACAGACATACACTCACGATTTTAAAACCAGACACAAAGGACAGTGTTAGACAGACAGACAGACAGTTGCATTCCTCCGCTGCCTGATCCCTGCACTAATAACGCCTTGATATATGCACACTTTAAGCTCTACATGAGATATTCCGCCTTTAATCAATAAATCTTTATTGTGTAAATACATGACATCTGTCTTATTCTGTTCTTATTCAGACATATTTAAAAAATACTAAGATGAATCCATCAGCAGCCAATTCAAAACTGGTTAAAGAGCTGTATTTTTGCCTTTCACGGAATCCCTGACCTGAATAAACTGCAAAAATATAAACATCTGGTACTCACTGTTAGCTTTTGCCAACAGACACAGGGCACTCAAGAGGCCATGCATTCACCAAGGCTAAATAAATCATTGCTTAATGTCAGCCTCCAACAGCCTCCAATGTGTGCCTCCAACAAGCATATACTAACTGTACACTACCAGTGGTCTTTACCTGGAGGGCCTTGACGTTGGACGAAGGTTTGGACATTATTCCCCCAGGAAGTCCACAGTCCTGCAGAAACACCAAACATGGATTCACCTTTAGCCTTTAGCACAGGTGTGTGTATGCACATGTGTGTGTGTGGTGTGGTGTGGTGTGTGCGTGTATGTGCGGTGGGGGGGCTGAGATAGTATTTCAGTTGCTTAGTGACTGATAAACAACGAGGAACAGGAACTGTTCTCTGCATCATTCATGAGAGAAGCACAAACACACAGAGAAGACCGCCACAATACAAACTTGGGGGTATAGAGATAACAATTAATCGTGTGAGGTACTGTAACACAGACACATAAGGTTTATCTTTAGAGGCTTAAATCCCCTCAGACGTTCAGGTGTCAATCAAATAGTATGTAAACAAATCTATGTAAAAAAATATGGTTTGAGAAGCTTCTGGACAAGATTCTGTAGCTAATATGGTACTTTAGCTGCAATCTGGTTTACCTCAACAGTAGTTAAACAATTGAATTCTTTCTACCCTGTCCATAGCCTATGTTTTGTTCTCTCAATAGGTGCTTTCATTCAGCTTTTCCTTCATTCAAATGTGCGAAACCACCAAAAGTAACATAATTTCTACCTATCTGTCAACAATACACACACTGTAAAAAATATCTGTGGATTTCACGGTGAAAAACTGTCAAATCATGAAGGTAAAAGACCGTAAACTCTAAAATGGTTTACTGTAACAGCCAAGACCATAATTTACGGTTGATTAGAATATTACCCAGAATGCATTATTTTTTAACATGGTATTAAAACTATTGAATAATTTGACATAAATCACATTAATTTGATTTGTTTTCATAATTACACTGATTTATGACATGTATTTGTTAACATATTATGTTTGTATGTATTTGCCGAAAAAACCAAATAAACATTTTGTTGGAAACTTGAGAGAGGCCATTTCAAACATATCCTATCCTATATGTTAAAGAAGGTTTCCCTATCAGCTTTTGATTTTATGGAGAAAAAAAAACTGGCAGGTGTGATTGCCAGGATGTCACCATAATAAATACAGTAGAACTTTGCTGCGATGAAGTTCAACAGCCCACACATCCGGGCTGGGATTACCGGGAGCTGTACGGCTGCCATATATGTGTCAAAACAATGTCAAATATGGAATAAAACGCCAAACTTAACTGTAAATTCAGTAATAGGCTACTATCTTCCTTTTACCATATAATACTGTAAAGAATGTGGTACAACACCATGTAAAAAATACGATAGAAAACAATATAATTTACAGTGTCTTTCT
>JAODLL010083029.1:0-12965 GCA_026546735.1 Forbesichthys agassizii
TGTATGTATGTATGTATGTATGTATGTATGTATGTATATATATATATATATGTATATATGTATACACATACATACATACATACATACATACACACACACACACACACACACACACACACACACACACACACACACTTCATTGTTGGCACGACAATTAATCCCGCTCCTCCCCCATCTCGCGCTGCTCATGTTGACACTGGAGCAGCTTGCAAAATGTTCATTGTGGTTGAAATCTTGCGCGCCATTGCTCATATGCACTTCGGTGCACGCATAGGGGCGGGTGCGCTGTGCCTCCCCATCCGTCCATCGTCAGCGGCACCAATGCACATGAATGAGATTTAGGGATCTGCTTCTTTATTTGCGCGTTTGATCTAAACGGCCATATAAAACCACTCCCTACTTGTACGACACTCAGTCGAGTACATAGTGAAATAAAGTACATAAATAAAGTACATCAAAATATTGTGACAAATAACAATAGACACTACACCGTTCTAAGTTTAAAACACTCTTAACATTTACAAGTTATTAGATATTTGCAAGATATGTGTTGCAAGGCACAATGTTTCCTCTTAACTGTAAACAATACCGACAATAGAAATCCACAGTAAAGTCCGCTGTATAGAAACTTAATTTCCTGTGTCAGTTCAAATCCATAACAATAAAAGTCACATAGTTGCTGGTTGATTAACATAGAATATAGAACATAGAATATGGCATCCTAACATTGATAACACCCTAACTTTCTAAACCTTAAACCCAATCTAATGTTATGTACAACACTCTGCCCTCCCTTGTTAAAATGAAACATCTGTTTACCTGGAAGAACTCTTCATGATTCTTGGAGTTCTTTGAAGTAATAACACCTAATACAGTAGTCAAAGGCTTTTCACTGTCTGTCTGCTCTGCAACCAGGATAACAATCACTTCCTGAACTGAACAAGTCTAGCTACAGTATATATGTTGAGTGTCCAATAAAAATGCACTTCCCTGAACTGGTGCGCTCACCATCTACCCAGAAGCCACACCCCCTGCCTTCAACTTTTCATTGAAATTTGATGCCCTCTTCTAAACCAGCACAGGCTCGTTCTATTATCTCTATTGTATCAAAATGCAAGCAGGTGAAGGGATCCATAGTTTCGGGTACTGTTGGTCAAATGTTGCACGTTCTTCTATTCTGCTCAAAGTCTTTTAATAAGAAAGCCTTTAAAACTTTGAATGTCTGCATTTATCTATTATTATTATTATTATTATTATTACTTATTTATACATTTGGCTAATTGATTGTATTGATTGATTGATTGATTTTATTATTGGATTCTAGGACACATAAAAACAGCCATACAAATATAAATCCAAGGGATAACATGGTAACATTTCCAAAATGGTCCCATAATGTTAAGTACGAGACATAATACATACATTTCTAAAAAGATAACTATAAAACATAAACATAAAAAACAGTAACATCAGAATTAAAAATAGATTTAAAAGCTGATTGTGTTAATACATTGATAGATTATTCTGTTACCATGTTCCATAAAACAGTCCTAACCTGTCTTTTATATTGCATTTTCAGAAGACTGTTCCACAATAATACACCAGTGTAAAAAAAGGAATATCTCACTGTATTTCTTCCTCGAGGACACATGATCACGCACTTGTGTTATAGTTATGCTGAGTATGGACCATGTTTATCTGTGAACACATATATTGGGGAGCCCATTGACAATATTGTACATGTGGTGTAGCTTTTACTGATCTTCTCTTAGCTGCACTGGCAGCAGTCCAACCTTTTGGAACTAATCACTTTGAGAATATAATAATGTTACTTTATTTCTTATGCTTTTATTATTTGTTCTTTTGTTTTCATTATATGATGTATGTATGTACAAGCCACACCCCACTTTTTTTTAAAAATATATACATACATATATATATACATATATATATACATATATATACATATATATATATATATATACATATATACATATATACATATATATATATATATATATATATACACACACACACATACAACCTGCCTAGATGGAAGGGTCTAAACACAGCAACACACATTAGTACTTTAACTTAATTTAGTGTCGCAAAAAGAGAGCTGCTAACTCCAGCCCCCCACCCGACATACAATATTGTCTTTTATGTGTTCCTTTAAAGACCCTCCTTACTGGCCAGGCTTGCATCAAGAGCAGACCAATCAGAGCCCTGGGTTACCTCAGGTTACCAATCAGAGCCCTGGGTTACCTCAGGTAACCAATGAGAGGCCCTTGCCAAGCCTGGCTACGGGCCGCGGGGCGAGAGAAAGCACATTCTGAGAGAGCCAGGCTTCTCTCAGCGCTGTGCTGGGGGGGGTGGGGGGGGGGTGGGCATTATGGGAGATGGAGCTTGGGGATTTGGGGATGGGTGTCTGCCCACCACTGCTGCTTATTATTTCTGTGTGTGTGTGTGGGGAGCGGAATGTGGCTTACAGCCTGTGTGTGTGTGTGTGTGTGTGGGTGTGTGTGTGTGGAGCGGAATGTGGCTTGCAGCCTGTGTGTGTGTGTGTGTGTGTGTGTGTGTGCGAACATGTGCGTGTCTGTGTGAGAGACAGGGTGGAATGTGGCTCAGAATTGTTTTGTATGTGTGTGTGTGTGTGTGCGCATGGTACCACTAACATTAAAGTCTCCCCACCTCCCTCTAAGAAAGGGGATTTCAAGAGACCCTACGTGAGGCAGTTAGTCTCATGTTGTGCATCTGTTGTGAGGTGCGTCGGTGGGGTCGAAGGTCAGGTGTAGCTCCCTTGTCGTCGTGGGAACACACATGCTACATGCAGGACAATTCAACGGGCACCCTTCCATATTTGGGAAGTGGGAAGGCTGACACGCCGGTGTCCCGACGTTCTATCCTACCCGACAGATTGTCCTACCTCGTCATACTACGCATGGGCACATTCGATTTGCGTCATTTTCGTCATGACTTGAGACACAAGATTTTTTTGTTCCTACCGGCTTCCAGAATTATATCATTGTTGAATATATTGTGGAAAGGTTTGTATTGTTGTCGAATTCAATTATTTAAACATAATACATATAATATATTAGTTATTAAGCATAGTATATTATTAATACATTAGCTTAATTAATGATAGTTTACTTGGCCCACTGTAGGCTATATGAATATATTTCGCGCCATTCAGGGACGTTTTAGCACAATCTAACTAACAATCTATCAAAGTTATTTTCACCCGTCGATGTAATTATTTATTTGCCAGCAGTAGCACTAGCTATACCATAACGTTATTTTGTCCCGTCGAATCATACCGCTTTATTTCTATAGCCTAATTTAAAATCTAGCAATATGTAGGGTAGGACAGTCTGACAAGGTAGGACAGATGGTCAGAACACCGGCCGGAAGCGTTCAGTTTCTGCATCCATTGAAATGCATTACAGTGCACCATCTTTGTTATTATTCAAATATCTATCGCACCCCTGGCCGTCGCCCCTTCACATACAAAGAATGTGTAAACGAGCTGAGAAGCCCAGCGCCAGGGTAATTGTTTTTCACTCTTTCCAATTTCCTATGAAAAAAGAAACACACACACACACACACACCAGAACATCGAGGCCATGACGTAGCCTTAATTGCTGACACATAACCGGTTCGCATTAGAATTACACGCCACAGTTTAACTGCTAACTGGAAGGCTAATTCATTTCCCTTGGCACGCCAGAACAACTCCCACCCCGCGCAGCGTTGCCGTGACGATGTCTGCATCCCCCGGTTGGCGGGAAGAAACCCACCCAGTAGCGGAACCCGAGGCGATCTTCTCCTCGTCAGCCAGCGAGCCGACAACGTTTCCACCGACCCCGAGGCCAATCAAGAATGAGAGAGAAAGAGAGGTCGTGCCCAGCTGGCAGATATTAAGGCGCTCTGACAGACTAATACAGCGGCGGCCATATTTTGCGTGATCTCCTGCTTAGGTGGCAATTAAAACGTCATGAGGAGGCCAGGTGAACTTTATATATAGAAGCAAAACAAACCGCAGATGTAAAAAGCCCTAAAATAATGATTACATCAAGGGAAAAGCAGTAACAAAAGAAATATATATGATAAAATGTACATTATTATTATTATTAGCAGCCATAGTATAAAGTACTATCACATTAGTATTGTTCATTGAAGTGTATAGCCTACATATGAAATGGTCTGATCGAGGAGTGCAGCTCCGAGTAATCACCATAAACACCCAAGACGAGATCATACGAGAAAGAGGAGCTGGACACACGAGGGCCTAAGCCCCCTGCACAGCATGTGCACACGCCCTGCTTGGTTGTTGTTACCCAGTGTTGCAGAGTCAGCATAAAGGTGAAAGTCTGGGACACAGCGCTGGCTAACTGCGTCAGCACCCGCCTACTTGACAAGCAAGCTGTTTTGATTGACACGCACACTGACCAACTACGTAACTCAAAGTCGGTTATAATATAGCAAATAAAGCACTGCAATAGCGTCACACTACGTGTGAGTGACAATGCTAACAACCAATGGAAATCAACAGAATTACTTCCATAAAGTCTAGGAGTCCTGCCTCAAGCTTACAGGGGTCTATGCATCAGACGTTCAGCACATAGTTGCCTGTGACATAGTGCTAATAATCGGAAGAGGCTGAGACAGTGCCGACCTTCTGAGCACGGAATCCTTCATCCAGCCTCTGCGTCCTCTCAGGACCTGACCTACCTGCTAAGAAATCCAGCATAAACCAACATGAATTCCATGCTGGTCCAGACTGCTTCATACTGGTTAGAGCTGGGGTAGTGCTGGTGCAGGCTGGTTTATACTGGTTAGTGCTGGTGTAGTGCTGCTCCAGGCCGGCAGACAGGCAGACAATGCAGACAGACAGACATACAAACCCCATGCAGACCCCCCCAACCACCAACAGGGGGCAGTGAGTGTCTGTGTGGGTATCCTGACATAAAACCCAAGCAGGATTTGGGCAGAACCATGTAAATAACAGAGTTACGCCAACGGATGTTCGAAATTGTCAACGGTCACATGTTTCATGGAGAGGCTAAACCTATGACACTATAGTTCCAGGAAGTGCTTGGTGGGCAGTTCGAATATATACATACAGATATAAAACATCATTTTTTGGTAATTAGTAGTCAATAAATGCACCAATTTACATTTAAAATGAATAGGGTATTTTCAGCATTTAGGCTAACTTCCGGGAACTATTTTGAGGCTCCACGATCTGCCATTGCTTTGAATAAAAGGTCCATTGGAGTGAACGGAGATGGCGTAACTCTGTTCTTTCCATGGTTCTGGATGTGGGGAGGTAGGAGCTGTGCTTGCTCCACCAAGCATGTCAGGTTGAACATAACTGTCCATATTGTCCCAATCACGCTGCATCAGAGATGCCTGATGCCGATTGGAGGTACGTGAAACAAAGGCCTGCCAGGCCGTGCCCCACTGGCTGCTGGGAAACGTAGTTTACTCATCGGGAAACATCTTGTACGCTTCGATAAAAAAAACAAAAGGAGAGATGGAAACAATCTCTTTGTGGGTTCTTTGTTTAGGCTCTGCCAATTGCTTCAGGTAGAGAGAGAGAGAGAGAGAGAGAGAGAGCAAGAGAGAGAGAGAGAGAGAGAGAGAGAGAGAGAGAGAGTGTGTGTGTATGTGTGTGTGGTGCAGCCTAACAGTGACCCACGTATTCAACCTACACGCTGCTATGCATGCACACGCACACACACACACGCACACACATGTTATGTTCCCATACAGTGTGCTGTTTGACTAGCGGACCATGTGACATGTGTGGGGTCATGTGAGGTCACTGAGAGCGCAGTGGACCTCACAGACACCCTCCTGGTGTCAGGTTGCCTTCAAAGCAGCCCCCCCCCCTCCCCTTCCTTGACCCCAACAGCCCATGGCCCGTAACACCCCCCCCATCAACACAGCCCATAGCAAACCGCAGAGCAATTGTCACCAAACCAAACATTAGCTAATTAAAACCATATAGAAAGAATAAAAAACAAAAAAATACTAATGCAGGTTCTCCATTCATCTTCTCAAGTGTGTGAGAGCATTAAAGTCCCGCCTAAACAAGGGGTGGGGGGGTGAAGAGCATTCTATAGCTATCCATTAACTTTGCACCTCTGTACGGTGACATCTTTTCGGACTTCTACCAAAATACTGACACCTATAAAAGCTGTTGTGTGACAGAGTGCTGTACCCGCAAGATAAAGAACCCAGAACTGTGTTCATAGCCTGTCGACTGGAAAAATGTAGGTTTAACGGAAACAAAAGCACATGCAGGCAAACAAGGCATGAGGCATATCAGGGAAAACTAGGACAATTGTGGAATATTGAAACTATGGACCATATCTTACGCCTGGCGCAAAACGGGAACGCAAGTATCTTTGCTAGTTTCAGACCGACACTAGTTTGTTACCGCCATGTTGTCTAAATAGCAAATGCACTGGTACCCATATGAGGTGTGGTCTAGCTCATTGCTGGCGGATTGTTATCTTGAAGCAGCGGAAAGTGATTGCACGATTGACCAGCAAAAACCCGGTCTATAGTCAGCACGAGGCGCATCATAAAATATAGTATCACCTATGAAGGGTGGACAATGTGTGTACATTCTGCTTGTTACAAATACAGGGATGTGCAGGAGCAAACAAATATTAAACATCATTAGTGTGTAACATACACAAACATATTTTAGGAAATTCGCTATTGGCTAGATGGTCTGCTCCAGCAGTGTTACAAACCCGCTGGTAAAATATCAATCCGCCTTTGAGGCAAGCGCACCTGGATTTTTAAAGAGAATATGAAATATGGGATATGAAACTCGGATTGATTTATCATATGTTATCATATGTTTGTCTGCCATTTAAATAGCAAACGTGGTTTTAAACATGCCCTAAATGCAATTTGCGCTTTAGACCTGCGTTCCCAATAAGCCTACGTGTGGACTTGTTGACATATTGTGCGAAAATAAACCTCCAAAATATTGAATATTTAATCAGGTAAAGCATTTAGCATACTGTGTTGCTGCTACTCAGCTTTTAGGCATGTTTCAGTTATTTTGTTAGAAATTACATTAAATTACCTTAATGCAATGCACAGTCAAAGGAGCGCTATAAAATGTTTCTTCCCTGATGGGCGTAGTTTACAGAGTATGATGAGCTGTGCTTTGTCTCTATTGGAGGAGAGAAAACACTACGTAACAGATAACTTTCGAGTGTGTGTGTGTGTGTGTGTGTGTTTAGGGTGCATGTGTACATAACAATAAAAGTTATTTATCTGTGACACAGTGAAAGCTATGTCCACAGAAGATTGCTTAGCTGATGTTAGATTCACCCCCATCTCACTCACACACTCACACACACACACACACT
Source organism: Forbesichthys agassizii (assembly GCA_026546735.1). NCBI lineage: Eukaryota > Metazoa > Chordata > Actinopteri > Percopsiformes > Amblyopsidae > Forbesichthys > Forbesichthys agassizii. The sequence continues at coordinate 7,401 of JAODLL010083029.1, forward strand.
CTCACACACACACACACACACACACACACACTCACGCACGCATGCACAAACTGATTTGCTAATCTGACATCATAGCATCCATTCAATTCATTAGCAAGCCCAGACTCCCCACAATGGCTCCTGCCCAGCGATGTGAGCGATCCACATGTCCACAGTAACTCACTGATTAGGAGGTCAGAGGTCATATGGGCCCGGCAGTAAACATGCAAGTCTCAGACAGAACCCATGGGACTCCACACTTTACGGAATGACGCTAGGAAGTTAGGAATGATTAAGCAACTCACTGTGAGTCAACGATTACCATGTTTAGCTGCGTTAACCAATCAGATTCAAACTCATGCTAAATAAAAGTAATTACATACCTGCCATCATTTAAAGTGACTGATTAATCACAAATAAAGTTCAGCTGTTTTAGTAGGATTTTCCTGACATTTTCTAATTTACATCTCAGAGCAAAAGCCATGGTCTGCAGCAGGAAGCTTCCAAAGCATCAGATGGATCTCATTGTTGAAAGTTATCAGTCAGGAGAGTGGTACAAAATAATTTACATAGCATTAGATATACCATGGAACACAGTGAAGACAGTCATCATCAAGTGGAGAAAATATGGCATAACCGAGACATTACCAAGAACTGGAATTGATGAAAAGACCAGAAGAAAACTGGTCAGGGAGGCTTCCAAGAGGCCTACAGCAACATTTAAGGAACTGCAGGAACTTCTGGCAAATACTGTGTGCTACATGTGACAACAATGTCCCATATTCTTCATATGAATGGGTTATGGGGTAGGGTGGCAAGACGGAAGTCTTTTCTTACAAAGAAAAACATCCAAGCCCGGCTGAAGTTTGCAAAAACAAACATCATGTCCGCCAAAAGAACGTGGGAAAATGTTTTATGGTCTGATGAAACAAAGGTTGAACTTTTTGGTCATAACTCCAAAAGGTATGTTTGGCGCATAAACAACACTGCATATAACCCAAATAACACCATACCCACAGTGAAGCATGGTGGTGGCAGCATCATACTTTGGGGCTGTTTTTCCCTAGTTGGAACCGGGGTCTTAGTCAGGATGGAGGGAATTATGAACAGTTCCAAATACCAGGTAATTTTTGCACAAAACCTTTAGGCGTCCGTTAGAAAGCTGAAGATAAAGATGAAGTTCACCTTTCAGCTTGACAATGACCCAAAGAACACTTCCAAATCCACAACAGCATAGCTTCACCAGAAGAACATTAACGATTTTGAATGTCCCAGCCAGAGTCCAGAGCTGAATCCAATTGAACATCTGCGGGGTGATCTGAAGAGGGCTGTGCACACGATGTCCTCAAAATCTGACAGATTTGGAGCGATATTGCAAAGAAGAGTGGGAAAATATTGCCACGTCAATGTGCCATGCTAAATGGACTCCATTTATAAAGCGCTTTTTTAACCTTTCGGCCACTCAAAGCACTTCACAGTATTTTGCCTCACATTCACACATGGCGATTGCTGCCATGCAAGGGAGCAGTTAGGGATTAAGCATTTTGCTCAAGGATGCTTGCGGTAGGTCAATACCGGGGTTTGAACGCACAACCCTTCGGCTGGGAGCCCAACACCCAGACCAATAGACCATCCTGCTCCCATGCTAATAGACTCCTACCCAAAATGAGTGCTGTAATAAAATGAAAAGGTGTATAAGTTTAATATGCAACCAGGTTATTGTAAGGTTTTTATTTTAAATGTTTCCTCCTCAAAGATTTAAATTTGTTTTACAATTGAATTGTTCACATTATAGGTAAGATTAAAGGTCGAAAACGTTCTGACAAGATATATCTTTGTCTCATTATTTTACATAAAAAACATGGCATTTTAACAGGGGTGTGTAGATGTTTTATATCCACTGTGTATTTATAGATACAAACCTACTGTTTCTCTGAGCATTTCACATAACGTATCACATAACATTAGATCACATGAAACCTAAAGGGAACAAATACCACACAAATCTGACACACGTTTTTTGATTTATTGAAGCTAAATCAGCAGCCGTGAAATTGCCTATATTATAAGTCATCTTGAAGGAATGTTGGCCCCCATCTCTATTCAGAACTGCTTACATTTATGGGGCTTTGAATTTAAAATGTCTCTTTCAGTTTGTTTGATCCTTCAGCGATGGTATGGCAGCTATAGATCATGATGCAGCAGATATTTACTCTATCAAGGAGCAAGGATGCCCGTAAAAATGGTTTCACCTTATCAGGTCTGGCGAGAGGCCTAAGGCATTAACTGTAATATTAAATGCTTGTGTGTTCTTGACAACCATCAGTCTTAAAGACACACGCACGCACAAACCTCTTAATAATGTACTATACAGGGAAGAACTATCTCTGCACTAGCATCGCAAATGTTCCTTTTTGTGTCAACTTGGCTGTTGACTGTGTCTCAGCAAAGGTCAGCGCCCATCCAGCAGACCAGGAGGTCTAACTGGCACGTGCGTGTCTCTGCATTCCCTTTGGCAGTCTTCAAGCCAATATCTACTGTCCGCTGCACAGCTTGCACACATCACCTGCACGGCCAAAAGAAGTTGGGAAGATTTACAGAGGACGAATAAACTAGAGGAGCAGCATTTTTACACCTTAAGAACGTGCAGTTGCCCACCTTGCAAATATTGGCATAATTGTTCTATATGTCCCATTTACTAGAGCTGAGATAATACAAATTTGGTGCACTTTATATGTCAGTATCGAGTGCAATTGTTCTATATTTCTCTATATAGTACTAGAATTAAGATAATACAAGAATACTTTGTTTCCCATTGGAACTGCACAATAGACCACTTTCATCCCGATAGGCATTCGTTTTAAATTAAATATGACATCATAGCATTGCGGTTATCTAAAATGAACACCCCTCAGCTAATCATAATTGAGTATTCACCTTGACAATGCGATCAAAGATAAGAAGTCATGTGACGAGACGGCGTCACATGTTGCAAAGCGAAGACGAACATGAATCTGAGAGGAGACATTTTTTTCGTGCATAATTGACGGCACCACAAAGCCGCATCGTCCGCTGCGTGGCGCCTGTCAACACCACGTCATCGCCACGGTAACGCGCACACAGAAGGAGCTCGAGACATCACCCTGAGTGCCAATCGGCACGTGCCGCTCCACGTTATAACGACACAACGAGGAGGCGGCGTGTCCCGTCGCAGTGTCCCGTCGCGGGGCTGTGAATACTATCTGTAGGATAACATGGGCTGTGACCACTATCTGTAGGATAAGATGGGTTGTGACCACTATCTGTAGGATAACATGGGCTGTAAATACTATCTGTAGGATAACATGGGCTGTGACCACTATCTGTAGGATAAGATGGGTTGTGACCACTATCTGTAGGATAACATGGGCTGTAAATACTATCTGTAGGATAACATGGGCTGTGACCACTATAGGATAACATGGGCTGTGACCACTATAGGATAACATGGGCTGTGAGCACTATTTGTAGGATAACATGGGCTGTGACCACTATAGGATAACATGGGCTGTGACCACTATCTGTAGGATAACATGGGCTGTGAGCACTATCTGTAGGATAACATGGGCTGTGACCACTATCTGTGGGATAACATGGGCTGTGAGCACTATTTGTAGGATAACATGGGCTGTGACCACTATCTGTGGGATAACATGGGCTGTGAGCACTATAGGATAACATGGGCTGTGACCACTATAGGATAACATGGGCTGTGACCACTACATGTAGGATCATCTGCCCACTGCCTGTAGCCTGCCTAGGATCAGTTAAAGCAGCAGGCGCAGCACTGGAGTCAAGGTCAGTGATGGAGGAGCGTCCCATTAGCTCAAAGTGGAAAGTACTGCATATGGCCTCCACACAACGTCAGCATGTAGAATTAGACTGACGTAAGCCATGCAGCTTTACCACAGTTTAATAACCACTTTATGTTCAGCCAGAGCACGGCAGCCCCCCCACACACACACCACCACCACCACGCTTTAGTGATGTCACACACACATTATTACAGACAGTGATGTCAGCCACACACACACACACACACACACACATATACTAGCTGTGCATTATGGCGCGCGCGTGTGTGTGTGTGTGTGTGTGTGTGTGTGTGTGTGTGTGTGTGTGTGTGTGTGAGGGCTGGACCTCTCTGGTCTCAATTAGATTTCCGGCACAAGAGCCTGACTAGTACGCCATCATGGGCGTACGAGAGCTACTGAGAGAGAGAGAGAGAGAGAGAGAGAGAGAGAGAGAGAGAGAGAGAGAGAGAGAGAGAGAGACAGATAGAGCTCCCCTCCGGCTATAGGACAGAAGGTTATAGAGAGAGAGAGAGAGAGTATTTATTACTTCCACGCATGTTCAATGTATATACTGTATGTATGTATTTTTGTTAACTTTGCTGTTGTTGTTGCTTAGCAATATGAGAAATTACCTTGTCATGCCAATAAAGCCTTTCTTGAACTCAACTGATCCGAGAGAGAGAGAGAGAGAGAGAGAGAAGGAGAGATGTACAGTATGTAATGCACGTATGGATATCTGTAATGTTCTAATATGATCGTCGCTATGTTACACCTGCTATGTCAATATAAGTAACTGAACGCACCAATAAAGCAGAATTAGAAAGAGCGAGAGACTGTGTAAGAGGGAGAGAGAGAGAGATGAATACACGTGTGTGTGTGTGTGTGTGGCTGGGGAGGGGGGGGGAGGTGAGAGACGGTGTGTGTGAGAGAGAGGGAGCGTGTGAGGGAACGTAGAAAGCCCTTGGCCCCCCGCCTGCGATGAGCAATCAGCTGATGGCGAGGCGCGTGACGACGATGGCGGCGTCCATTTTTAGCGATGAGGTCATCTTTAATTAACAAAACAAAGGCAGTCCGCTGTGTCACTCCAATCTGTTATCTGCGCCCCGCGCTCAAGGACACCCTTTATCTCTGGATAATTCCATCTCTGGGAATGCAGGCCTTATCGACGCATCGTATGTGTGTGTGTGTGTGTGTGTGTGTTGGGGAAGGGGGAAGGGGGGGTTATGTTCCAAACCATTATTCCCTTATTACTGGATGAGAGTGGTGTCTAATACACCAACCTTCGGTTGTGAAGTGTGTGATGGGAAAGGGGGGTCTCTAAACCAGGCCTTAATGAGGGAATAAAGAGCCTCTAAACGTGGCTTTATTAAGTGAGAATAGAGGCTCTAAACCAGGCCTCAATAAGGAATAATAGAGGCTCTAAACCAGGCCTCAATAAGTGATAATAGAGGCTCTAAACCAGGCCTCAATAAGGGATAATAGAGGCTCTAAACCAGGCCTCAATAAGGGATAATATAGGCTCTAAACCAGGCCTCAATAAGGGATAATAGAGGCTCTAAACCAGGCCTCAATACGGAATTATAGAGGCTCTAAACCAGGCCTCAATAAGGGATAATACAGGATCTAAACCAGACCTCAATAAGGGATAATAAAGGCTCTAAACCAGGCCTCAATAAGGGATAATAGAGGCTCTAAACCAGGCCTCAATAAGGGATAATAGAGGCTCTAAACCAGGCCTCAATAAGGGATAATA
>JAODLL010083030.1:0-14785 GCA_026546735.1 Forbesichthys agassizii
GTGCAGGCGTGGTGTCCATAGCGGGCCGTGTGTACGTAGGGTATGTTTACATACGTATACGAGCCTTTAAAGCGGCTGTGTCTAGGTGCAGGCGTGGTGTCCATAGCGGGCCGTGTGTACGTAGGGTATGTTTACATACAGTACATATATGAGCCTTTAGAGCGGCTGTGTCTATGTGCAGGCGTGGTGTCCATAGCCGGTCGTGTGTACGCGGTTGGGGGCTTCAACAGCTCTCTGCGGGAGCGCACGGTGGACGTGTACGACGGGGGTCGTGACCTATGGAGCTCAGCCTCCAGCATGCAAGAGAGACGGAGTACGCTGGGGGCCGCTATGCTGGGGGAGCTTCTGTACGCCGTGGGGGGCTTCAACGGCAGCATCGGTACACACACACACCCCCCCACCCCTATTGATGTTTAATGTCAGCCTTTTTATTTAGTTTCATGGCTACACACACACAGTAGCTGCTACACAATAGGACTGCTGGCTACAGCAGCCACACACGCACACTCATAACTGATGTGTGTGTGTGTCTCAGGTCTGTCCACAGTAGAGGCCTACAACGCCAAGACCAATGAGTGGATGTATGTAGCCTCCATGAACACCAGGCGCAGCAGTGTTGGGGTCGGAGTTGTCGATGGTGAGACGTGTGTGTGCGTGCGTGCGTGTGTGTGTTCCTTGATATTCCCAGACCTACCTTCCATAGTAAGTAATATGACAAACTGTTTAATTAGGACAAAGAACTCGAAGCCAACCTGTGCTACAAACATTTTATTAACGTTGTTTTTCAGTATTGCTTTATTTATTTATGGGAATAAATGGGAAGCACAATTTTGCATGTATTCCCTCTCAGTAAAGAGAGCTGCAATTATGGTTAGAAAGTGCTATAAAAATATAGAGTATTATTATTAGTGCTTGATTTAACTTTATAACATGTACCCTTGTTACTAATGTGTGTTTAATTATATTCCTCTTTGTTGTAGAGTGTCATACTGTTGCTGAAGTTACTTAATTCTTAGTCCACCTGCTTAATTACTTGGTGCATGTGCATGCGCACGCGCTCTCCAGGCAAGTTGTATGCGGTGGGGGGCTATGACGGGGCGTCCCGCCAGTGCCTCAGCACAGTGGAGGAATACGACCCTGTGACAGACCAGTGGTGCTACGTGGCAGACATGAGCACTCGCCGTAGCGGAGCAGGTGCGCACGGGCACACACACATATTCTAAATAACGGATATATAATTAATGTGTTTGTAATGGAATATATAATTTGTGTTTTAATGGAATATATGAAAAGGGGGACTTTATCTTATATGATAAAAAAAGTAATAGTAATATATACTGTGTAAATAAATGGTTGAATATGAATTATTCCATGCTTAAGCATACACAGCACCACCTAGTGGACAGTTATGAGTGATGTGTGCAATGGTGTGTGTACATGTTAGTCTACTGAATTTTTTTTTGTAACTTAAAAAATTAATATAAAATGTATATATAATGTAATAACATACATGCACAGTGCATCCGGAAAGTATTAACAGTGCTTCACTTTATCCACATTTTATGTTATAGCCTTATTCCAAAATTGAAAATATTTTCCCTCCGTATTCTACACACAATACCCAATAATGACTAAGTGAAAAACATTTGTTAGAATGTTTTGCAAGTGTATAAAAAAAAAATACATGTACATGAGTATTCACAGCCTTTGGTCAATACATTGTTGAAACACCGTTGGCAGCAATTACAGCCTCCAGTCTTTTTGAGTATGATGCTACAAGCTTGGCACACCTACTTTTGGGCAGTTTCTCCCATTCTACCTAGCAGGACCTCTCAAGCTCCCTCAGGTTGGATGGGGAGCGTCTGTGTACAGCCATGTTCAGCTCGCTCCAGAGATGTTCAATCGTATTCAAGTCTGGGCTCTGGCTGGGCCACTCAAGGACATTCACAGAGTTGTCCCGAACCCATTCCTTTGTTATCTTGGCTGTGTGCTTAGGGCCGTTGTCCTGTTGGGAGATGAACCTTCGCCCCAGTCTGAGGTCATGAGCGCGCTGGAGAAGGATGTATCTGTACAATGCTGCATTCATCTTTCCCTCGATCCTGATCCCAGATCCTAGTCTCTGGAGGCCACAGGGAAGACCTAGGACTAGGTGTAGAGATTATATCTCCACACTAGTCTGGGAACGCCTCGGGAACCCCCAGTCAGAGCTGGGTAATGTGGGTCGGGAAAGAGAAGTTTGGGGTCCCCTGCTGGAGCTGCTGCCCCTGCGACCCGACTACGGATAAGCGGATGAGGAAGGATAGTTGCATGGATGGATGGAGGCCATTGTGCTCATTGGGAGCTTCAATGCTGCAGAAATCTTTCTGTAGCCTTCCCTAGATTTGTGCCTCGATACAATCCTGTCTGGGAGGTCTACAGACAATTCCTTGTACTTCATGGCTTGGTTTGTGCTCTGACATGCACTGTCAACTGTGGTACTTTTATATAGTCAGGTGTGTGCCTTTCCAAATCATGTCCAATCAAATGAGTTTGCTACAGGTAGACTCCAATCAAGTTGTAGAAACCCCTCAAGATCAGTGGAAAAAATGTGCCTGAGCTCTATTCTGTGTGCCATGGCAAAGGCTGTGAATACTTATATACATGTGACTTTTATGTTTTAATGTTTTTAATACATTGCAAAACTTTTTAAAAAATTAACGTTGCCATTATAGAGTATTGTGTGTAGAAGATTGAGTGAAACAATGATTTGATTCCATTTTGGATAATAAGGCTGTGTGTGTGTGTACGTACACACATAAATACATACACAGACACACACACACACACACATTAGAGACTGACATTTTTTTTGGGATTCCAGTCACGGGAATCCCGCAGGATTCCCACAGGATGGGATACAAAATAATGATTAATCACAAGATTGGGACAGAACAGAAATGACGCACAACTTTATACACAACATGCATAAATTAATGGCTGTGATCTGTACTGCATTTTTTGATTGTTCTTACTCTAACTTTTATTGTGGGAGTGGGATGGGAGAGGTTTAAAAATCCACTCCTGTGTCGCCCTCTAATACACACACTCTAAATGCACAGATTTGATGTCTTGTTCTAAAAGTGATCTATCTCTCTCTCCTCTGCCTCCGGAGAAGGGGTGGGTGTGCTCGGGGGCCAGCTGTATGCAGCGGGGGGTCACGATGGCCCCCTGGTGAGGAAGAGTGTGGAGGTGTACGACCGCCAGACCAACACTTGGAGGCTGGTTTCTGACATGAACATGTGTCGACGCAATGCAGGTCAGCACCCTGAGCAGTGAGCCCCGTGTCTCAGCAAATGTATCAAGAATACTAAACATACATATTGTGATGCCTCTCTATGGGAGCAATAATGGCACATTTCTGGTCTCGTAAGTGGATATGTCGCCTTGCATCACCAACGGAATTTAGCTGAGGAGGCTGAGCATACTATGCGTAATGCCCAGACACACATCGCTTGAAACAAGTCTATTTACCACAAAACAGTTCAGAAATACAGCTGTGGCTTTAGATTGATTGTAGGCATTTGGATAGAATGTAATCCAAGTAACCATTAACGCCCCAGAGAGAAATAATGGGCAGTGTTTTGTGAAATTCGCAGACCTTCCCATTGATTTGCATGGAAATCTGGGTCGTTCTGTTCTGCATAAAGGGTGAAAAGTGTAGAAAAAGATCAATTTCATAACGCTCTCTTTTGACCTCCATCTTGAGAACTCCAAATCTAGTACCCAATGTGGGCATGATTCCTAGACTTGTCTTTGTTGAATCACTTCTTAACAACTGCTGGTGTATGAGGTTGTACTGACGGTCTCTTTGGATAAAAGTGGTAAATGTGTGTGTGTGTGTACGCGTGTCCAGGGGTGTGTGCCATCAACGGGCTGCTGTACGTGATTGGAGGTGACGACGGCTCTTGCAACCTGTCCTCTGTGGAGTTCTACAACCCAGCCACGGACAAGTGGAGTCTGATCCCCACCAAGATGAGCAATGGCCGCAGCTATGCCGGTATGGAAACGCACACAGAGCTACAACAATATAGTGTTTTGCTTAAAGGTGGAGTCAAGCACAAGCTAATAGACTTGTTGTCCAATTCAGAGAATATCTCCTTATGGTCTACTAGCTGTGTGGGCCGTTTTGGATAATAACTATCCAGTGTTTCTACCAGAGTATGTGAGCAGAGCTTTTGTTGAAAACCTGCTCCTCTCTCTTTAAGCCTACGCTCCGCTCCTCTTCAAGTCTTTAACACTTCTCTGCTCAAAACCGCTCAAAGGAAACAAAATTACCGCTCTATATTCACCCCATTCATTTTTAGTTAGTGATAATTCAAACAAACCTGTAGAATTCTGTGATGATATAGGCCTAACATGTATGTTGAAGGCATTTCTATTTTTATTATAATGTAACAATGTAGTTTATTAACAGCATGTATGGATGAGAAGAGGCCTACAGTGTCATTTCAAATAGAATACGATGTGACCGGTTACTCGCCAAGATTGGAGCAGTGATTTAGCGATAGATTGAGCGGTAGACTTCAGGCCCGCTGACATTACGCTCCTTGCTCCAGTCAAATTTGGATCACTCCGCTCACATACTCTGGTTTCTTCACAGCCTTGACTCTAAATAGGAACACAAAGTGGTGTGGACCACAACACCTTTTTAATGTCTGTAATATCAATAAATAGAAATGATAATGATAAATAATAAAACTGTGTGTGTTAGGAGTTACAGTGATGGACAAGCCGTTATGACCAAGGGCCCCCCAGACCACAGAGGGCAGGACCCCCGCCAACAGGTGCAGACTTCCAGAGGAACACACTGACGGCTTGACTGCAGGCTGAAATGGGGGGATACTGTCTGAGTGACTACTGACTCAACCAGAGACTTACCTGCTCTGGGTGCCATTTTGGAGCATTGGTCCAGCTGCTATTCCCACTGCGTTTCCATGACACCCCAGAGTCTCACACTAGGAGAACAAGCTTGTAAGTGAACTGTCTTCACATGCCAATGGACAAGCACACTGTGACGTCAGAGACTAAGGTGTGAGGCGACGATCTGACAAGCTGACCAGCTGAACCTCCTTTGTTTTCTTCAGAATCACTATCAGCTTCGCAATGTGAACCAAGGTGGTGAGACCACCTGCTTCTCACCCTGTGGGACGATGCTTTATCGAGGGGGTATCAACAAGGGAAATGTTTGAGGGGAGATATTGTAATATGCAAATATGATAAGGTCTTTGGGATGTAAAATAATAAATATTTGAATTATCTAGGGCCAAAAAATGGAAAAGGGGCTTCTCATGTCATCTCAACAAGCCGTAGCAAAGCTTGCTCTCATTTTGAGTTTTGCAAGTGGACTTCAAGTTCTGTTTTGGTTCAGTTTTGATGAAGGGATAAGTTGCCTCTGTGAGGCTGAGACCCAGGCCAGTTGGCCAGGCGACACAATCAAGACACTGTACACAATGCACTGCCTGCCTGCCTGTCTTTCTGACTGACTGTGTTCCTGACCTAGAACAGCCACCAGGCCACACTTCCTGTGATGACCATGAGGGGTCGTCTGTTCGCAACACCATGTAACTGAACGTTTCTTCTGCATTTTGTTCTATGGGAGAGTGTTAATTAGATTTCTTACACTGCTATATTCACTATTCAGAGCAATGTCTTTTTCTTTTTTTATAGGTGCAGAACTCTCCTCTGTATTTACAAATGTTTCTAATTTGATATTCTGTGGTGTTTGCCATTTTAGCAGTGCCATAGTAAGCTACCGAAGAGCGATATTCTAGGTGCTTTCATATCCAGTGTGCTCCTAGGCCAGACAGTTTTATCTGCCAATGTTGTGCGATGAATCGACCGCGAGGCCCTCTGACAAAGAATTAAAGAACACACATTATAGTTTCAATATTTAGTGTCCAATGGCTATTTGGCTATTAATAATGAACAAACTAAAGTGATAATTTTGAAGAAAAACAAACAAAATGTTATGTCAATGTGTAGTATTGTACACTTCCATCTAAAATGAAGGCTTTGCCTTTTAAATTTCACATTCAGGGTTATTGGTACATTCACTTTGCTTTGAACAGAAGCACATGTCATGTGCATGGCATGTTCCACTATGAGAGGGGGTTTCCACTCTATTTGCTTATCACGCTCTACTATCAGATCCCATTAAGTAACATATCCCAACGGACAAAGATGGCTCGCCCATAAAATTCTACTTTCTCATTTTACGCACAACAAAGCCACATTGTACAGGTTTGATATCTGAAAACTCAGTTTACATCACTGATGTATACCATTACTGGTGTTATTTTATTATTATTTAAGTTCTAAACACTTTATTTTACACACGGTTTCATGAAGAACCTAGAGATTTGCTGCGGGATGTATTTATTAAAGTTACTTTTTCAAGACAATAATCCCATATCTGCCTTAAATTTCCATGGCTAAATTCTGTCTGACCTCAGTGACCTAGTGCAGGGGTATGGAACCCTGGTCCTGGGGAGCCGCAGCCCTGCATGTTTTAGATGTCTCCCTGCTCCAACACACCTGCTTCTAATGAATGGGTCGTTATCAGGCTTCTAACACCGACACTTCTAACTTTGTTCTCTCCAGGACCAGGGTTCCCTACCCCTGACCTAGTGTCTTCTTAGTTTCGTTTTACATCCAAAACAAAAAGTAACTTGTCATTCACACTACAGCCATAACGTTCAGTACCAATGATATTTAGACCTGCAATGTTGACGAGTACCTACATTATGAATGAATGATCAGTAACCAAATATGGTTTTGTCAAACATTCTCAAATTATGTTTACCTTGTGATTTAGTGTGAAGAATAATCTCAGACATTGTAACTTGTGTAATACTAACTTGTAAATGTTATTACTTTTACAGATAATGGCAGTGAACTAAAGGTTTGAAAGTTCTCTAATTGTAGATGTTAACTATAGTAAAAGAATTATTCAGTGATGTTTTGGTTCTTGTATCTGAGTGAATTATAGAATCTCAAATCATCTGAGTTCATTTGACAAATCCCTAAATTCTGACTATTTCATGCACAATGCAATAAAATGTTATTGACACATTATTTAAAGGACATTCATGAAGATTCTGAGATTTAAATATTTTTCTTCCCCAAAGTATATTTAAACATACACGCACACATGCGCACAAACACACGTTTATCTTTAACTCTCTTTTTATGAGTTCATGCAGGCTATAAGGGCCACGTGTCAAGCATGCTTGGAAGTGGGTACATATGGTGGGCACACCATGCATATAGTATAAAGTTATATGATCGGCACACCATGCATCATAGTTGTCTTGCTCATAGAACACTGCCACCTGCTGTTGTGGGTGTTAATTGATTAGTTAATCATTACCATCAACATTGGCCCAAAATTCACCATTAGCATAGAATAAAACTCCATAAAATGATGCATTACTGTAAGAGTAATGCAATACTTATTATTTTGAGCAATAACTATCAGATCATTGTAACACACTTAATACAGTTAGTATGAATAGAGACAATAGCCTATGAATACCGGCAGAGAGAGCCATTTCTGCATTATGGGACCGTCGAAAGAATATATAGTCAACGGCGATAATCAAATTATTTGTATATTCCGTTTGAATTGTGACACGAATTACACATATGGTTCTCTAATTAGAAGAACAAAATGAGTCAAGAAAGTCGCAGTTTGTCACACATTTGAAGACTAGTGTAAATCGTGATCGCGCTAGAGGATTGCAGATTTTCCGGGTATGGCGGCCAACGCCGGTATTACGTCTGGGCAAAAAGACATTCACATTGACACTCATTCAAAAACAAGCATCTCTTAACAGCATGTACGGCATTGCAACATAACGACCTAAATACATAAAAATAAAAAATAAAAAAACATAATTTAATCGTCCCGTATTTATAACATTTTAAAAACGGTCTAATGTTTTAAAAACAACAAATAATATCGCACTGACGGCCCTTATGAGTACGATAGTGCTACGGCTAGACCACAGCATTGGCAGACTCGGGCAAAGCCGGGCTGCGGCCCTTTGATACATTCTAACAGGTGTTACGCCTAATTCTGTGTCCTGCCGGATTCAGTGACGCTTTCGAAATGATGTGTGTTAAATAAAGCAGAAAAAGCATTAAAAAGTTCTATAGATCTTTAAATAATATTTAGAAATATCTAGACATCAATTAACATTAAAACGACGAGGCTGGTGTAGATAAAGTATATTATATTCACTTTTTATTCATATATCGCTAAAATCACAAGCTTTTTGCAGAGCAAACCAATATCGATATAGCTAACCTTTTAGTAACCCTTTCCCGAACTAAAACACGTCGGGAGCGAGACACAAAAAGTGCACGAGAAATCACACACAGATGATTTTAGGTGGCGCATGCGCATTTTCGAAAGGGTCACTGAATTCGGCAGGACACAGAATTAGGCGTAACACCTGCCCGGTCAGATGATAGTATTTTGTATTTAATTTTTATATATGTGTATATTTGTGTGTGTGTGTGTGTGTGTACGTATGTATGTGTGTGTATATATGTTTATATGGATATATGTATGTATGTGTTTATGTATATATGTGTATATCTAGTTTTATGATTTTTATATATGTTCTTATTATTTTACATGTATACACCAATGAATATGTATGGTACTATGAACTGTTATAATCCATGTTTGTTGGTTGTCTGTCATGATGAACTGCAATCATGATCCTTCACTGCAAAACAAATCTACCTTTGGGTATTAATAAAGTTACCTACCTACCTACTGGTGCATACATACCGGTAATAAAACATAAAATTACGGTTACTTTATTTACTGAAATTGCTGTTGCAAAGTTAAACCCAGAGCGTCTGCGGCAGCGTTTAAATTCAGCACCCATGGTGCTTTTAAAAACACGGTTCGCTCCATATAGTGCAGAGGGAAGACCCCCAAAAGTGATTTCATTTGTGAGATTACCCTACAACGCATTTCATATTCTCTAAAGGTCTTTTACATATGACATGCATTCTTGTATAAACAATATTTAGTGCAAAAGTGGTAAAATGTACATTATATTATTTATGACACACTCCATGAATAATACAACTGCAAAAATAAAGTCAGGCCAAATGAGAGTTGATGCACCTAAGCTTATGAAATTTAATAATGCAAGCTCTGATTAATCACAAAACTGGTGAAACAGTGGACCCGGGGTTACTGTACATGTTTGAAGAATCAGAATGTGAATATATTAATGCGTTCAGGAAACACAGTCCTAGCACAAGCTTCAATTAACGAAAATATTAAATTTAGATTTATGGTGAATATACTCATTTACTTTTAGACAGCTCCGGTTGTGAATGTCTCAGAAACATCAATCAAAGTTTGCTGAAAAGGCATGACTCTGCTTAATTCAGCAAATATACTTTAGTTGCATGGTCAAAGGTCTACAACCAAATTGTCTCCAGTGCTCCAGAAAAGTCCAGTGGAGAACTACCAAAATATATAGTTCCTTAAATGGATACTTGGCTGCAAAAGTGAGTAAATTCCCATAGACCCCCATGTTAAAATGTCCAACTTTACAGTAGAAAAAAACAACTAGTTTCTCCATTCATAACTGTACGGGGGGTGCATTTTTATAAAACTCATTAGTTTAAAATATATTAAGCCTTACAATACCTCAATGTTATGCCCTAGCCTATATGGGGAAACCAGGTTACACTTGGAGAGCGAAGGAGCGAATAAAACCTTTGCTTCCTGTGGCGATACAAAATTGCATCTCCACTTCGTCTCGAGTTCAACAAAGCTGAACTTTGACTGCTGATTTTGCAGCCTCAACCAACAGCAAGGACTCGTGAGAGGCTGACCCCATGAGGCTGCAATTTGATGTAGTTGTCTTAGCGAGACGGAGGAAAGGAGGAGACTGTGGATACTGCGGTGTCTAACAATAGACATAGGCCTACGTCTAATCAGCCGGTTTTGTACAGTGTTGGTAATGACTACAAACTGCCTCTACACATTTTCAGCATCCACAGTTGTTTTAATTATTGCTTCTTCTTCATGGCACAAATAATAGAAACAATACAAGTTATTAATATTATCATTATGGTTTCTTCCGCCATGCAAGCTTACTACAGTACTGCATCTATATTAGCTTATATTACACAGAACAACCAAAACATTAAGAACAGAAAAAATAAAATCAAGCAGATTTACATGTGATTAGCAAACACAAAGCCAGGCTCACTGGAACATGATTTACATGTGGGTGCATTAGTGGCTAAATACAAAACTGATTGTTTTTCCATACAATTCAAAATAATGGTACTAATAATAGCAAGAGCAATAACTAAACAGAGACATTCTCAGGAAATCACAAGTACAGTAAAACAAAGTGATCCAAGCATGTTCATAATTTAAACATTTCTGACATCTGACATTCATGTAGCTGGTGTGTGTGTATATAATTTTATGTGTAATAAGTAGTGCTTTCAGAAATGACACATATGGGCTGCATTCTCTGAATGCTGTGCAAATAAACTTTACTCCAAAGCAACGCCCCCCACACACCACACCACACACACACAACCATGCTGCAGTGTATGTCTGGGTACCATCAACACAGCATTGGCCCCGCCCCCTGCCAGTAGCAACAGCTTTGAGGGGGACTTCAGCTCGTCTAACCTGCTCCTGCTCTGAGGCAACGGAGCCAACCACAGTGAATACACAACACCACCTATTGTTCACCAGCTGCCTTCGTCGTCATTTCACCAGCCAGCTAGTTTCAGGACAGGACATTCTAGCAGAGCAGCACCAAACTTCCCGTTGCCCTTTTGCTACTGTAGGAAACAGAACAAAGCCTCCACATGGGCATGTAACACACACACACACACACACACACAGCAGATAACCAGATACAAACCACAACCCACATGGGACTGAAAGAAAGAGACAAGAGAGACACACACACACACAGAGTGAAAAAAAAGCATTGCTTCTGGAAGGAATAAGTTGGTGCACTAGTCCACATTCAATCAAATGGCACTGCAAACCCGATGGACTGTGTGGTCGTGAATAAATATATTTATATCCTTATGAAGCCCAAGGAAATACAATATCATTAGAGATTGACTGGAGAGAAATAGAAAGAAAGACATTTAAAACTCTTCCCCAAGACTCTTCCATCTCTTGACATTTTAGAAAAGCCTGTACCTTTCACCGTTCACCTGCATCTGACTACCTGAATAAACGGTAGCCATGCACACCTTGATAACATGCTAATAACAAATGCTGTACACTGCGCTCGGAGTCCACAACTACATTTGCCATGAGCACCTCCAAGTCTGCAACTGAACCTTCAGTTCTACAAAGCTCATGGGAAATGGAGTTGTCCTTTATTGAAGAAATTAAACCAGACTATAATCCAAACATAGAAAACAAGCAACAAAGTAGGTAAACCTAAACTGATGCATTAAACTCTCTTTTCAAAAAAGCTTCAAGGTCAAACCGTCAACATTGCATAAAAGCAATAACGATTATTTTTCTCCTATCCTTTGAAACACAACAGCTATTCTTTTTTTAACCAAAAGAAACATTGACAGTAGTGTCTCGCAAACAAACATCTATGGATACAACAGACACGCACACATTTTATTTTGTAACCCCCTACGAGTGAATTCTACAATCAGTCAGAAAAATTTGGACGTGGAACCATTGACCCATGGATCTGAATCCACACCACTCTAATAAGTCTGAGAGACTGAAACATCCACAAATCCTCTTGGTCAGCCAATAACGCCACATCTTTAAAAAAGGAACTGATTAGACCAATCCCGCCCCTCAAAAAAGGGTAAGGCAGGAAAGGGCTTGTCACGCAGTGCGGTGTCCCAAACAGAAATTGAAGTCTGAGTGGAAAAACAACAACAAAAATAACAATAACAAAAACAAAAAAAGTCTAAAAACACCAGTCCTCTGCTGTCTGATACAATTCCTCAGTATGAGAAAAAGCAACAACACTGTCGTCAAGGATAAAAGAACAAATGTCCTTGATTAAGAACGAGCAACAAACCAGTTTGAGAGTTGTAAAAAAAGTTTATGGTAACGTCACAAGGTTGCGGGAAGGTCTCTTCTTCTGAGGCGGGGGGTGAGAGTCGATGAGACAATAAGGACGAAGATGATTTAACGAGTCGTGGCTCAGAAGACAGAAGTCAGCAGCAGCATTGGCTGTGGCTGCTGTCACTCATGAAGGTCAGGAAAGTTGAGGACACTGCAGGCGGGCCCGTCCAGAATTGTTTTTATTAGGCTGGCCTGGTGGCGTTTGATTGGTTGTATGGATGCCTTCTCTTTGGGTCTAAATTGACTTGGAGGCATCCTGCTTGCTGATGAGGACCTCCAACAGACGTAGCTTAGCCTTGATCCTCTTGTACTCACGATACTCCTCCAACGCCCGGTCCTCCTTCTGCACCGTCCTGGAGGGACAGGGGGAGGGGAGAGAGAGAGAGGGAGCATAAGACAGTATGACAGAGAGAGTTATTATTACCCATAGTACTATTGCTATTATTACTGCCATGACTGTGTCCTTATTGTCATTACCACTGGTGTTATTACTGTGGGACTACTGGTCCTGTTTGTATATTGTTGTACTTATTGAGGGCTACCTGCCCTTTAGGGAGAGAGAGAGAGAGAGATATATATAAGACACATATAGGGAGAGTGTGGGAGAGGGAGAAAGTGGTGCTTGTGTTTACATGTAGACACACACACACACACACAGCTACTCTATGGAGGCAGGTTGCACTGTGTCGCCACCTACCTGCCATTTTGCTGGTAGAAATCCTCCTCAAACTCTCTGATGGTCTTTCTCAGCTTCTTCTTCTCTGCTCTGGCCTTCCATAGCTGTTCCAGCAGCTCTGGCCTGGAGGATGATGGGATAACAGAGGACTGAGTCATAACAAACACACACACATTTTCTGATAATACCCTAATAGGGCAGTGCTGGACACTGCTGCCGGACACTCCCTGTAATATAAGACAGTAAATAACACTAACTGGATTTGTACCTGCCAATAGAGGGCAGACTTTTTTTACTTTGTTATTATGGTTAAATGTATGTCGAATTTTGAGGGGAAAACAACATTTTAATCCATTTTGGAATAAGGCTGTAACATAACCACAACCGGGTGAACTGTATGCATATGGACATAATACAACTTACACATTAATGATGTACAGTAACGCACACTGCCATTTGCTCATTCAAATTCACTGTTACATGTTCTGTGTGTGTGTGTCCATACATTGATGAGGCGTTGGAGCTGGACAGCCTCACGTCCAGTGTGAGCTTTCCTGAGCCCTCCTCCACTTGAGACCCCACCGGACCCTCTGCCTGGCTCTCGCCCCCTACTGGACACTTCTGCTTCCTCATTGGCCTGTCGGCCGGGGTGATGACGGGGTCCAAGGCCATAATGACCTCCGAGCTTGGCACCTCCCCTCCGCTGCTCTCTCCCTCCTCCTCCTCTTCCTCCTCTTCCTCCTGGATCTCCTCACAGAAGTGGGCGGTCTCACCCTCGATGATTGGCTGCAGGGTTTGGCTCCGCCTCTTACTGGAAGGGGACACCTAGGGGGAGGGAATGTGATTACTGACGTGCAAGCGAGCGTGTGTGTGTGTGTGTGTGTGTGTGTGTGTGGGGGGGGGGGGTGTTGGGGAGAAACGTACTGTGATGGGTGTGATGGTGACTCTGGTGAGCATCTGTTTCACCAGCCTGTAGCGGTCATAGAGGGGCTTCACCACCAGACGCTCCTCTCTGGTCACCTGGAGCACACACACACACAGCGCACGTGCTGAACAACCTTCTCTGACTGACTGACGGACAGTTAGGGGGGAGAGAGAGAGTGAGAGAGAGTGAGTGAATAAAGCTTACGGGTCTCCCATGCAGGCCCTCATAGTGCAGCAGGTTCTTCTGCAGGACCGTCTTCTCACAAGACAGCTGCTCCTTGGTCATCTTCTGCACACACACAAACAGGTCAGAGGGAGGTGTGTGTGTGTGTGTGTGTGTGTGTGTTAGCTAGGCTAATCCCAAACAAGGCGCTTGCTGCTGACCTTGATGTCTTCGGGCCAGCCGTCCTCCTGCCTCTTCCCGTGGACCCTGCGCTGGATCAGCTCCAGGGTCTCCTCCCTGGAGGGCCGCTGCTCCTTGGCCTCCCCCGCTGCGTCATGGGCCCTGGGCTCCAGCGTTGAGCCAAAGCTCCTGGGCAGGGTGTTGCTCCTGGGACGGGTCTGGGGGCCCAGCTCGCTGTCCGCACGCAACCTGGCATCTGGGGGGCGGGGGGTTGGAGTGGGTAGGAAGGAAGGAAGGAGAAGGAAAGGAGGAATGAAAGGAGAAAGGAAATATGGAAGAAGGAAAGACAAGACACATAGTAAGGAGGAAGGGTGGAGATGAGGAAGCAAAGTAGAAGAACAGAGCGAGACAGAAACAGAAGGAGATAAAACAGGGGAGCAGAACATGAGTTTCAGCGCTGGACGCTTAAACGTGCACCATTATGACAGAGGCCCTGCCGCTACCATGGCGATCATTAGCCAATCAAGACGCATGAAAAACAAGTAAACCCATGCCACAGTGTCCACACCATAAAAAAACCCACACATATACAGTTTATTTATATATATATATATATATATATATATATATATATATATATATAAACACACACACACTATATATATATATACACATATATATATATATA
>JAODLL010083031.1:0-14785 GCA_026546735.1 Forbesichthys agassizii
GGGGGGGGTATTCAATCATACTAATGAGGGGGGGAGAGAGAGAGAGAGAGAGAGAGAAAGAGAGAGAGAGGGTGGGGATGATGAAAGGATAGAGGAGGGGTGGGGGATGCCAGCCAAACACCCCCCACACGCATGCCACGCAAACACACACACACACACACACACACGCACACACACACACGCACACACACACACACACACACGCACACACACACACACACACTCCCCAGTGTGCCACACTCATTAGTGCCAATGAGACGCTGTTGGAGGGAGCTGAAACACCAGGCCATAGTGGGTTCTGTCTCCCTCTCTCTCCCTATATACCTCCTGTCTCTCCCTCCTTCTCCCATGTGTCTGTGCTCTCTACAATGCCCCCCCCCCCCCCATCTTTCTCAGCCAATTAGGCGCTCGTCTTCCCTTTGCTGCATTCAATCTAGACCTCTTCATCTACCCATCCATCGTTATCTGTCTCCCTTCCATTGTTTTTTTTTTCTTGTTTACATACTCCCTCTCTTCTGGTCTGCCCTACCCGGTCCAGACCTTTCTGTTGATTTGGAGGATTAAGCCGCTGGCGGGGCTGCTGCTGCTGCTGTGTCAGTGTGACACGCTGAGATGTGCACCGGGGCTCAGTCCAAATCCTCTCCATCCTCCACGCCCGCCTGGCCACAGAGTTAGCAGTGCTCCTTCGCTCTCGGCTTCCTTCCTTCTCTTCTGTCTTTCCCTTCCTTCCTCGTCAGCACACTGTAGCCTCTTTTGTATTCGTTAGCATGTCTCATGTATGTCCTCCTGACATCTCACATATCTGGAGGTTGTTACGTGTATTTAGTCCACTGTTGTTAATTTACCCACGAGGTGTGGTTCTTGTAATGGGTAACAATTAAACAGCAAGGACTTTGTTTTAGCTACCCACTATAGAGACTTTGGAGGAGAGATCTATCAAAGAGGAACAAAAGCCAGAAAAAGTATTTATAAAAGAATAATATTTTCTTTTTTAAATGCCTAATTATACTCTTCCTTCATATTATTATTCTGCTTGGTGCTTTTAAAATTAATTTGAATGCATTAGTGTTAATGTTATTGCCAGCGGTAAATATTACCTCAATGACTCTGAAGAACTGTCAGTTGTTTTAATTATCTATCTTTCTTGTTATTTCATCAAATGTATAACATACTGTTTTGTTGTGCAGTGAGCATGTTGTGTAGTATTGATAAGCATGGCGTTCTTTCTTTTGTCTTCCCGAAATTATTTTCACAGCATTGCTTTCAGTAGTTTCTTGTTTGGCCCTACTGTATGTATGACTGCTAGTGTGTTCTATCAGTCTGTTGATCCAAAACATTTATTTTAAATAGTAACATTTATGGTCCTTTCTTGTATGCCAAGAAATGTATTTTGTATTTATTTTGTATTTTTAATTAGATCTGTTGCTGGCAAAGAAATGTCACTTTTCCTCTTAACCCAATCCTTCCTAAACTATCGGGGGGGCAAATGCTATTTTTTAATTGCAGCTCTAGGCAAGTATATAGTCAATCGTCTTGGATAAGTGAATTCTTCTTTAGTACCCTTAGGGGAGCTAAGGAGAGCAGCATAGCACTGCTATAGTCAGATTCTTCATAGTGCAGTAAGTTATAGTATAGGATGGTAAGGCATCGCAGACATTGTTTTAGCCATTGAAATGTTTATAATAGTTCAAAAGCCACTTAAACATCAACCTTCAATTAACAGAAACAAAATCAAATGACATACATAGCATATTATACTAATAATGCATAACTCAAAATAATAAAAAACAATATGAATAATAATAACTTAATTGTAATACAATTGTAATTGAATATACCTCCAGAACTGTTTTCAGAGTGGTGATGGGGATACTGTGATGGGTCACGGACAGTTCCTGCACGGTCACGAGACGCTATTTATAA
The DNA here is from genome assembly GCA_026546735.1 of Forbesichthys agassizii. Classification (NCBI taxonomy): domain Eukaryota; kingdom Metazoa; phylum Chordata; class Actinopteri; order Percopsiformes; family Amblyopsidae; genus Forbesichthys; species Forbesichthys agassizii. Next base: position 1,924 of record JAODLL010083031.1, read on the forward strand.
AATATCTTCTGTTTTGAGCTACAATCCATTTATTTTTGGGGGCTCATGACTCAAAAGGTTCAAAACCCACTGTGCAGCTGTTTTTGAGAACAAGGGGAAGGGTACGTCTTCCCAGACAATTAATGTCCCCTGTCAGTACTTTTGCTGCTGCACGGCTGAGTTAAGTACATGGCGGGGGCACAGCAGGGGAGCTAGTTATGCCATCCCTGCTTGATACACTGCTACAGTCTCTCTCCTTGGCTGAGTAACAGGCTCACCAGGCCCAGCCCAGGGGACCAGGGCAGGTTACACAGGCGCTGTCTGAAGGACACTGGGACACATGCACTGTGTGTGTGTGTGTGTACTGTAGGTAGGTGGTAGATATGTGTGTGAGCGAGTGCGTGTGCAATGTGTGCGTGCGTGCGTGAGTGCCTGGGGATATGAGTGGGAAAAAGAGAAATGAAAAGGATAGCTGTGTGTGTCGGTACCTTTTCTATCATCTATGTCCTTGTGTCATTATTATTTTTGGTAGATTCCTTTATCAAGGCCCATGCTAAAGGACAAGGACACTGGGAAGAATAACAGTAAGAGCAAGAATGTTACAGATGTTTTATGGTCAGAGTGACACTCCGCTCAGCAACAAGATATTGTATTATGTTCCTGTAAGGTGTTTCTTATGACATTTCTTTGTCTGCCGTCTCACAGCAGTAGACAGATATGGGGACAGTAAGAGGGAATGGGGGGTAGGGAATGCCACTGACATACGACACAGGTCAAGGGCTCGACGTCAACCAACAACGCCACGACAAGAATGCGACACAGACCCCTGCTCCCTCTGCCAACAGGCGTTTGCTAAAGGGCACGTATAGGCCCTGGCATTTTACTCAAGCAGCCAGCGGACCTACCTCACACAGGACCGGCTCTGAGAGAGAGCGAGAGAGAGAGAGAGAGAGAGAGAGAGAGAGCGAGAGAGAGAGAGAGAGAGAGAGAGAGAGAGAGAGAGAGGGGCAGCAGGGAACAATGTTAAGCAGATGTGAAAAATGGTGTTGACTTTTCTCGCTTTGCACACGCTGGCAGAGTAGGCCCACACAGGCACCCGTAGACATTTACGTGCATGCAGGCACACGCCCGTGTACATGCATGCGTTCTGTACTGTATAACCTAACCCATCTGATAATAACACACAAGCTATACAAAAGGAGGTTTGCACACGAGGGATGCCAAGTCAAACATCACGTTGATTAAGAGTAACATATATTGTTCTAGAACCTTTGAATAAATGTATCCCAGTGAAATGAGATCAGTTGGGATCAACCAAACAGGACAGCGGGGTCACTTGACAAATGTAAGTTGTTACGAATGACTAATATACAAGTATACACAAATACAGTGGCCAGTTTACAGTGTGCACACATACTGTGTGTGCATGCTTAAGACACGCGCATGCACACACACACACAGTGCAGTGCGTTAACAGTTGTTTGATCTGAGGCGATGGAATAAGGGATCTATGCATTTATGGGAACATCTTCAAAGTAAGACAAACCGCTGACGATGACAGAATGCCACCCAGATGGTAGTCTTTCTCTATCATGGGAACACGTGTAGAAAAGTAAATGAGGACATTGCAGTAAGACAGAGCCACATTTGTCCTGTACTGCTATCGTTGCTATTCATATCCCAGTGTGTGTGTTTATATACAGTAAGCATATGAGCACTGTATGCTAATATTGAACAGTACATGTAAACAATGGCCTTACTTGTATCATGGGGATCATCTGGTGTGTGAGCATATTTAAACATGCTTTTATTTAATTCATTATTACATTCCATTTGAATTAGTTGAGAGGCGTCTTTAAATACAGCCGGGATTGTGATTGGGTATGGCTGTTTATGTGTGCAAATGCGATGGCACATTTACACATCCGTTGCAGAAATAACATGCATTTCACACACACAGGCAGACAGACCGACAGATGTACAGATACAGATGTGCTCAGATGTTTGCATGCATGCAGGGCACACTCTGAACAGATGTTTGCGGAGGAGAGCAAATCACCAGTGCTCATATGTCCACCTCACAAGCAGTGATGGCTTTATGAGTGACCGTTTCCACGGTTGCCTGCGCACAATACAGTTATCTCTCTTTGCTCTTCCCAGACCCAAATATACCGAGCAAGCAAATGTGCACAACACATGCGTGGATTTGTTGATGCAGGTTTCTGCATGGCTGGCTATGCAAGAACATGCACAATTTATTTCATGTACATTATGCTTTTGAGCTGATGGATGGCATTCTAAAATTATAATCACATAAAAAGCATGTTGCAATACATTTCTGCTGCTGGAGAATATTGAAAATTGGAAAAAAAAATGTTTCGCACTTAGTAATAACACAATGATAGAGTTTAAATTGGACAATATATTCCTTAAACAATCTTGCCTAAGAAGATTTTAAAGAATGCTCAAACGTACAAAGAATTCAATATTAATGGTGTAAAAGCTAATACTTTGTCTAAAATTCCCCAAATATGTCCCCGCTGTCAGATAGCTTACCATTCTCTGTGCATGCTGAGAAAAGAATCTAGTCCTTCTACATAGCCCTGGCTCCATATATGTGAACACAAGCAAAGTGGTACAGACAGCACACAATAACAATATCCTAGCCTTCACAATGCATTTCCAATGTGTAGGGCGGAGCTTCTGAAGGAGCACCCTCTGACATTGAAGGGAGAGGTGTTTATGTTTTAATCAAGCTCAAATATCAAGTTTTATCCATAACAACTTAAATACCTTTAATAAGTGTTATTTAAAATAACTGATAGATAGCAATGTTTTGATTAAAATGCAGCCATTGGAAAAAAAAATGTCTGTATGGGAAGTAATAACACAGCTGCAAATTGTTCAAATATAGTTATTTTTTGAATGTATTGCCTCCCTACTGCAGTGTGAGATGTTTCATTAGAAGATATTCTTCTACTTCATTCAGTAAAGTGAAGCTCTAAAATATGAATTGTTGTACAACAAGACATTTGATATAACTCTGTTAATAGTACCCTGTTTTGCATGTGACATTTCCTTGTTCTTGACAACAAAGAGCAGACAACAACAACAAAAAAACAGGAGCAGATGGCCTTTCGGTTTTGCTTCAGCCATAAAATCAACCGACTAAGGAATATATTTGATTCCTCAGGAAGAACCATGACCATCTGTAACATTCTGTTTGATGCTTGTGCGTTTTAAGTCCTGCACCCAGAATGAGAGATCAAAATAATGGACCGCAGCATTAACAGTGCAGAATGTCTCAATGCCTCCCCCCCCCCCCCTCTCTCTCTCTCTCCCTTCTCCCTCCTCTCTCTCTCTGTGTCGGGTGTGGAGTGAACAGGACCTCCATCCAAGCTGCATATCACTGGTACTGTTATGAACAATCTACAAAGTGTGATTGAAAGATGAAATAAACCTCAGAACAATTGGAGTTTTTTTTCCCCATGAAATACTTTTTACTTTATTGTATTATTCCAATTTTAAATGATCCTTTATTTTATGTGTAGTGATTAGTCATGCCCGCTAAGCAAACGGAGGAAGCTTTCAAACTACCAAACTGCTCACAATTAAGGCATCCTGTCTGGATGCCATTAAATAAATGTCTGTTGAACATAACAAAAATGGCGGATATTGTAACTGGTGACAGGCACGCACAACACGTGTCTCACAAGCTTTTCATCCTTTGCAGGACTCCCATGGTAGGTATGTTGGTCCAACATGTGTGTACTTATATATAGGTATTACATACAGTAGCATACAATTGTGAAGGCGCATTTCTTCATGAAACCATTGTTTCATTAAAGTAATGAAAGCAATTCAAGGAAGGTGTTCGCACTTTGGGCTCTCTTGGCCACACATCATTGAATTACCTTGGTTTTTCATAGCAAGCAACACCAAGAAACAATGTCTTTATTGTCTTTATGTGTGCTTCCCTTAAGAGTTATCTGTCCTTGTCATAGTGCTGAACATATAGACACACACGGGAAACCATCCATACACATTCATACAACACACAATGTGCACCTGTGTCACACACACACACACACGAACACACACACACACGAACACACACGCACGCACACGCACGCTGGGCCGGTCAGACCTTAGGGGCAGGCTTCAGGGCACTGCCAAATGATGATGCCCTGCAGAGGTAACGGCTGTGACCTTGGCTGCCCTTGTGTGTGCATGGCTCCAGCTGGGCAGCCATTAGAGGTCTCCCCAACAGACGCTGGCCTCCGCTGAGAGCCAGGGGTCACATACATGCACGTGCACACGCACACACACAAATGCACACGGCACAAACAAAGACAGGTAATCACACATATGGACACACACACACACACATCAACTGTATGTGAACGTGCACACTGTACGTGAGGAGATTCCATAAATACGTTGTAGCTCTGTGTTGATGTTGTTATTGACAAACACAGCAGCAACACAGCGTGTCTGTGTATTTATTAATGCGTGTATGATTGAGAGTGACAGCGACAGGGATGTGAGGGCGTGGATTTAAATATTAACATCTAATTATTCTGTTAACCTATTTGTCGCCAATGTGTTGCAATCATTTGCAGTCAGTGTTAGCAGTAATATGCTATAGTTTCATGGTTTCATATTTCTCTCAACATTATTGATATGTACAAATACATCTTAAACGCCTCTCTGTTGATATGTTATCGAGCTTTCAGAGCAACTCAGCTGCCCATTTCCTCACCGTGAGAACAATAGCAAAAGTTGGGTGTTAACTGGAGACTGTTGCTTTGGCCTGTAAATGTTTTCTACAGCTGACTGCCTATTCTTTCTGCCTGACAAAGGGAGAGAAGGGCTAATTTTACCCTGTCTGTGGAGCCCACTGAGCCTCAACACTGGCACGCTGTAGACACCACCTCCCAGCTGTGCCCAGCTTGCTCGCTCACTATCTCTCTCTCTCTCTCTCTCTCTCTCTGTCTTCCTCGCAAGCATTCTCTTGCTGTATTCCTCCTTTTCTATTTGCTTCTGTCCCTCTGGTCTCTCTCCTATCTCCTTGTTTCTTCTCTCTCTCTCCCCCTCCTCCACAGCGGTCAGCTCCACCGCCACAGCTATCTTTAAAGCGTTCTAGCTGATCACACGCTTTAATTGGACCATACCGGCGGCCCGGGTAAAAGAGCGGCTTGTTAGTTCAGCTGCAGAGTTGGCTGCACGCGCACACACACGCACGCACGCACGCACACACACACACACGCGCGCGCACACACACACACACGCAAGCAAACAAATGAGCACATAAACAAAGAGCGATGGAAGCCCACCATGGAACATGGCACTGTGGAAAGAACTGCCTGACCTGCACAAAGAGGGATTGATTGGGGGCTGTGCAGATAAGCAGGAATTCAGACATGTATCTAGTTTGTTTTTGACAGAAGGGTTGAAAGTGCATATATGTAGAAACGTGGCTATTTCTTCTCTAAATTTAGTTTTACATGGAATGTTAAGAAAGAATTATTTGCAGTAAATTGCAAGTATACACATGCGTCATTCTGTGGTGAACAAAGATATGTCCTCTGAGGGATTTGATCTTCTGACCGAGGCATATTTAGCGCCATATGTTCTGCCCACTGCCAACAGAACTACAGATAAGGGCGGGAGGGTTCACATGCACATTAATATATTCATACAGATGTAGCCTACTGTTGGAGCGCCTTTCCGTAGAGCCAGCTCAGTGACTTGTTTCTGCTGCTTCACTAGAGTAGTTGGACCTATAGCGTAGCCACGGGTGTGCCAGGGTGTGCCTGACTGTGCCACCTAAAGAGGCAGCTGGCACACCCAGAAATAAAATGCAGAAACAGAAGACATTTTTGTTATAGCCTCGCTAAAAGGGATATACGAAACGTAGGCTAGTATGGTTTAATTACTAATTATAATAGTTCAATTGTTCATTCTAAATTTCTTTAGTCAAAAACAACATAATCCATCCACAGTTAAGCTGTAGTTTAAGCGCAAATTCGTTCGCTGCCGCTGCGAGCATCACACTGGAGTTGTACCGGTAGTAGTACAGTGGTTGTCCGATAAAAAGTGGTTGCCGTCCACATCTACAGCAGCTTTTATCTGGCTGAAACACTCAAAACGTGCAAAATAGGCCCAATCCTACCTTTATGTCAGTGGTAGGTAGTTTATGTATGATTTCCGATGCTAGATTATAATTGATCCATTATTTTTTACCAGTTCAAAATGTGTGAGTATAATCATAAAATGAACTTTTTCATGCGATGTTTACTTTTTATTGGACAATCACTTTTGTGCATGAGTCACGACATCTGTCAATGCAACACATTCAGCAGATAATGCGACACTAACTAAATCCAGCAACAAAGCAACCATGCTAGCTGGCGTTAACCTACAGAGACTTAAATCGAATGAATAAACTGCACCGTGTTGCCATTTGAAGATGTCAACTTGCAGGTAGGTAAACTGTCATAACGTGCATCTACAGCTGCTTTTATCTGACAACGTGCAAATATAGGCCTAATCCTACCTTTATGTCAGTGGTATAGTTTATGTATTATTTCTGCTCTGTGACATAGATAATAATTCATCCATACATTTTTACCTGTTTAAAATGCGTGAATATAACCATAAAATGCACTTTTTCATGCGGTGTTCACTTTTAATTGGACAATCACTTTTGTGCGTGAGTCACATCTGTCAATGCAACACCTTCAGCAGCTAATGCGACACTATAGTTTAACTAAATGAAAAATAATTTGCATCGTATTTTGATCGCATTGCTTGTTATCCAAGCTGTTCCGTGGTCGTCTCCTGTTCAACAGTCGACGTAGGATAAAATCCAGCAACAGCGCAGCAATGCTAGCTGGCGTTTTAAAGGAGACATACAGACTTGATAGAGACTTGAGTCGAATTAATAAGATGCGCCGTTTTGCCATTTGAAGATGTCAACTTGCAGATAGACTGTCAATAACTTTTCAGTTGTCATTTGCGGTAGGCCTATGCTGTGTTGGTGTATATTATTGTCCAGTTATCTTTTATTTTCATCAAACAGCATCCATAACCACATTTAAAAGTAGTATACACAAGTCACGCTGACGTGACTATGCCTATTTTTTATTTAGTTGATAAGTAAATAATGATTGCACGTTGACAGTTAAAATACCCAAAGAATGTGGTGGTGTTCGATGTGGCACACCCACAGTCTTTTTTTCTGGCTAGCTACAGAGTTGGACAATAATCTTCTTGCTCAAAGGCACTTGGAAATAGTTTGTGTAACTCTGTTTATTTCCCATACCCATATTATTATCAGGTTGGCCCTGATTGGATTGGGACTTTATTGTAAATCTACAAGCCCTTAGTGGATTATGGCATTGTTTCTTTCCAACCTAAAAATATTTACTGTCTACTTTATATTCTATAGCATATCCTGAGAAAACTAGTATTCTGTCATAGTATATTAAACAATATATTGTTCTGTATGTGGTAGAGTGCACTATAAGATCCAATCTTTTACTTACCGTATTTTGATTTATGCTTGAGCATATAGTGCATAAAGAGATGTCTACAAGACATTGATGTGATATTTGTCCACATCTAGGGCTCAAAAGAGAAAATGCTGCAGTAATATGTTTTCATTCTCCTCTCAGTGCTGTTTAATTTAGAAGCAGGAGCGTGTGTATTCCAGTATTTTCCATTTAGCGCCAAGGGACTGGGAGAATACAGCGGGTCGTTTCACTTTCACGCTTTGCTGAGCAAAAACCCCGCGCCATCTGACAATGGTAGCTACAAGTCACCTTGCCGCGGCTTTTATCCTAACAGTATGGCAAGTAATTCAAGGTTGTTAGTTTGAGAGCCGGTGTTACATCCAAATAAACTGCTCAAGGTACCGTGCATGCCCTTCCACCAGTAACAGCAGTGGCCTTACTGATAAACCAGGCTTTTGCAATAACATTACAAATAATTCTAATATGACACTTTAGTAGCCTCTGTATGGTAATATGCATATTAATAATGTGCATATTACAGTCGCTGCCCTTCACAGAGAGGGTTCGCTACAGTACAGCCCATAGAGTATGTAGTGGCTTGCTTAATGCAGAATGAATGATTCCAAAAACGAATGTCTTATTCGATACCATGCCACCTAAACACAAAAAATATTGGCTGGAATTACTCTTCTGTTTTAAATCAGTGTTACAAAGTAACACCAGTGTTGTAAATATTCTAGTGAGCATGCCTCTCCCACCTGAGCATTGATTGGTTTTCACTCCTCTCCACTTAGAGCCAGGCACAGTTATGTTTCGAACATCAACTGTTAGCTACAGGAAAAAATTATGCAATAATACAAGGAAAATGCTAATATCAATCCTGCCACATAAGCTCTTACGCTACTCTATGCATTTAAAATAGCCCAAAACAATAATGTTTCTGGGTGTTATTATTAAGGGTCTTGTATGACTACTTTTCTGGTTCACCATAAGATACAATGCAATACCTGTATGTTTTCACAGGCATATATTCAACGGCCTGTGAAAATGTAAAAGAAACATCTTAGCATTGATGTTGGACATTTTAAAGCATTTAAAATGCTGGTCCAATACTAAGCAAAAATAATGCGTTGAAGTTGTTTGTGAAAGTTGTGTGCAATTTGCAAAAACGATTTTAGATCGTTCTATACAAATGTGTGTCTGTCTGGCTCAATAAGAAAAAAAACAACATCTCATGGGAGTGCAATTTACCCAGTGTTTCTTTTTGTACCAAATCTATGCAACACATTTGCTATACAATAGCCCTGCTTACACAAAGTCATCAGCATCAGTCATTCCGATGAACAATGTCCTATACGCAGAGAGCTCAGGTGCACTACGATAAACAGGACACCTTATTTAGGACAGGATCCCTCGCTCCCTGTGTCTCCCTGACCTTCCCAAAATTGGGCAAAGCTGGAGAAAGGAGACTGTGACGAGGGAGAGGAGCTGGGGAGGGAGAGCCTATTTATCTCCCACCCAGCGGGGCAGTGAAGCTGAAGGTGAGAGGAGCTCAACCCTGCTGCCACCAGCTGGAGCTTATACCCGGCTGGTCAGCTGGAACACAGTGGGACACGAGAATGGCTTCAGGACACGCACGCACCCGCTCAGAGCATGGCCACGCATGTGGACCTAATCTACATACAGCATGTGTCAGTCAACGCTGCAAACATCTAAGCACACACAGACATGTGACACAAACCACGATGTGCCTGCTCACACACACACACACACACACAAGCACCACGCCCCGCACATCCATCACAGCCACCCATGATCCTCCTAAAACTGTCACCACCTACTCAAATGTCTGTGTAAACAGAGATGAGGATGCTTTGTGTGTGTGTGTGCGTGTGCGCGTGTGTGTGTGTGCGTGTGCGTGCGTGTGTGCGTGCGTGCACGTGCTCGCATGTGTGAGGAGTAGGCACGCCTGGTCGATCAGACAGCACCTGGGACCACCCAGCTTAACTGTCATCGCCAATTAACATGATTACTAACACCCGACATCCCATAATGTAGATTCAGTGTTGCGGCAGAGGGGAATTGTTTGCCAACTCGTTCGGCTCAAACTTCGGTGCCGACATACAAATGAGACGCAATGCTGTTAGCATTTAGGGCTAAAGAGGAAAACACCACAATAACAGCTAACTCAGCTAACTAACTAACTAACTAGCTTATTGACTTCACAGTAAAACCTAGCAGGTACACAGTAGTAATTATTTTTCTGAACCATAAAACGTGTCTTATTATCGTAAGAGGAATTCCAGCTGGCGGTGCACAGAGCAAATTATGTGTGTATGTGTACTAGGGAATCAGCAGAACAGATCTCCACCAGCACCCATCCACCGCAACGCTGTGCAACTAACTTAATAAACGGTAAACTGTCCCCAAGTTTGTCCCGGAGTACCCACACTAACCGCATAGCTCACTGTTTCTCCAGTAGCGGTAGGTGCAAACCCACTGGTGTAGAAAATACATTAAAAAAAAACAAAAAAACATTACGTGGTCCTGAATGTGTAGCTGATATGCTTGCACACTGAGCTGATTATGTTTCTCCCTGAAGAGGACCGGGACATGTACTGTTAACGCACGGCTTGGTGACTATACTGTGGGGTACTTCAGGGCAATGGGGCTTGAGAGGATTAACTCCATCAGTACTGTACTGAAACTGCATTTCTGTGGGTCGCGCTCACACACACACACACGCACACACATACACGCACGTACACATTGCCCAAATTAAACCACATTTCAAAAGGGAAACAGATTAAAGCCCAAATCTTTATTTGCTTGTGCAAATATCACATTGTGCACAGACACGCACGTACATAGCGATCTATATCATGTCACGCAATACATCATACACCATCTGATAGATGACACTCCATAGTGTCTGTTTTTTGTTTTGCCTATACGAATAACAATTTTCGAATTAGAAACAACACTTCGCCTTACGTTTGATGAGTTTGTTGAGAAAGCTTGGATCAACCCAAAACATTTTAAAATTGATATTCCATTAATGGAAGTATTCTCAGATCTATATATCATTCTGTTCGTCTATCATGTCGATTTCCTTTTGAATTTGGACGGCGATATTGTGGGGATGTAGTTCGATGAGAGAAAATTGGCATCTTACAGAGAGACATAGTCTGTGAAAGACTACACTGCATCTAAAACTACACCCACCTTCTTCCCTGGATTCAAAGGTACAATATAAGGGGTCATATGTCAAATTTTGCCAATCGCAGCTCCAGATATCGAGCGACAATTTGGAGTTGGGTCATCGCTAGCTCAAAACACGGCTGGAATGGAATTTCTCAATGAGAAAGAATAACACTTTTGACTCAGAATGTAGATTAGTACATATATTAATGAAATAATAGCATATATAAATAAGCACGTGTGTATATTTCTCGATATATATCTGCTTTATAACTAGCACACATTTCAAACTTTTTTTTTGTTTTTAACATTTATTTGTACATTTTTATTTATAAAATAATAGTTCTATAGGAGATTTCATAGACTTGAGAAATTCATTTTTCTGAAGTTTCTAAGTACTCCATTGTGGGTGTTCTTGGCAGTTTGTATGAGGCTTAGGTTGTTTATATCGATACCGGAATTATTTCATATCGACAGAAATTAAGAAATATATTGTGATATCAATTTTGGCCATATTGTCCAGCCCTCATTCAAATATCAAAATGATCCATTGTAAAATATACTGATGGTCTTCTCTGCAGTTTTTTCTTCATCTCTCCAACAGACCAGCAGGTCCACTGTTGGTCCTGGCTAAAGAGACACATGCCCACTGACCCACCACTTCACTTAGAGGATGTCAGCTGGAAATTCACTGATCTGTTGAAATTGAAGTTGTAGTGTAGAGATACAGTATAGTGTATATGTGTGTGTGTGTTTTATATTATGTATGTTCACCATGTGTCATGTGTTAATATTCTCCTCAAACACATTGACAGCTCTAAATTTGATTGGTCCTCGAGCCACGGACATCTTGGCTGAGCTGTCGTATGTTTCCATGACACCTGACCACTTTCCCTCCATGTTCTGTAAGGTAGGATCATTTTTTATTTATTTATTTATTTTTTTCTTTTCATTTTCAATTCAACATTTCAAACTTTCTATCATTCTCACAATGGCCTAATCCTTGACACATAATGCTGCATAATTACATAATAACATTATATAACATTATGTCAAGCAAAAATGGGGGAAAAAAAACCTTTACGCTGTTTTTGAGCTTCATTTACTAAAGTGTCATCCACACAGAATATTTAACCTGAATTGAAATCTCACAGGGATTATCTACATTCCCGAAATTAGCTTTCTAAAATGATCAGAACTGCAGAAACCCAACCAACATGCACGCACATGTTTTTGCAAGGTAAAAAACATTGAATATGGTTTAGGGCTTACTAAATGCTCTCGTGTATGTAGCATTACAAACTTTCCCACGTTCTTTTTTTTTTCTTTCCAACTAACTTTACTAACTGTCTTTCGCAAGAAGTCTCATCCTAGTGTTTGATGTAAAATGATCTGAAATCCCCTCTAATCCCTGACAGGTTTTTGGTTTTGCCTGGATCATCGCCATATTGTCCTAATCTTAAAGCCCAGTGTTGGGATTCCCAAAGGACTGCATAAATCTCGTGTTTAGCGGCCAAAGCTGCACGTTCTTGACAGGCTATAGACAAGTTAGACGTGTTTGATGAGCTATAACATGATATATCTTACAGTAGCTTGAGAAGGTAGTGGCAGTGTTGGTGTGCTCTAGGCGTCCTGGTTAGTCTGAGCAGGTCATATACACTGTGCAAAAGAGCAAGAGAGAGGATTATGATGATGATGGGTGTTTCACTTTTACAGTAGCCTATGTGTTATATGTCTTCCTTCTGTAGCATCTATCTATCTATCTATCTATCTATCTATCTGTCTGTCTGTCTGTCTGTCTGTCTGTCTGTCGATATCTATCTATCTATCTATCTATCTGTCTATCTGTCTGTCTGTCTGTCTGTCTGTCTGTCTATGTCTATCTATCTATCTATCTATCTATACTGTACCTGCTACTTGTCTGTCTGTCTGTCTATATTCTTTCTCTCAATTCGTTATATTCTAGCTGGCTTGTCTAATCCCCCTCTTTCTCTCTCTCTCTCAGTAGCCTGCAGGGTATTTTATCAGTGTCTGCCTGCTGCGCTGCCCAGTTCTTATGCTAACCCCAACCATACACATGCATGCATTCACACACACACACACACACACACACACACACACACACACACACACACACACACACACACACACACACACAAATATAT
>JAODLL010083032.1:0-14785 GCA_026546735.1 Forbesichthys agassizii
CCCCCCCCCCCCCCCCCCCCCCCCCCCCCCCCCCCCCCCCCCCCCCCCCCCCCCCCCCCCCCCCCCCCCCCCAACACTCGCTGACGAAACTTGATCATAACCGCGCCCACTCGACTAAAACAACTATTACGCGCAGATGACTGGGAAAAAGTCTTAGTTGTTATTATAGCACACAACGTATTATGAGAAAAAAACATAAATGTCTGCCAAACCTGATCATAGCTGCATGCACAAATTTGTGTAAGCAAATATTGTATCCCCTCAAGTGTGTACACATTTCTTATAATGTTGTTCAAACTGGGAAGAGAGCTGTTGACTTAATACGCATTTTTCCATAATTTTCTTGTAAGACTCGATCGTGTTGCAATTGATCTGCGCGCTAGACGCTCTGTAGCCCGATTAGAGATTGCGAAGGAAACCCAACAGTCTGTGACACCTTTTTAATCGCTCACCTGTTCATAATGTAAACATTAAACCGTGTATCTGGCGGGTAAAATGCTACTTATTGGAGGCAAGATGTGACCGGAGACGGTTCTAATTTTGATAACTAAAAGGGAGGTTTCTCACAAGATAGAATAGCAATTGAGTCACTACAGTTGGCAATAATAGCGTATTACTAAACAGAATAATTTACAGAAGTGGTGCGTCAGGTTTATAAAAATGTACATAAATTAAAAACCGGTCTCTTGTTGGTGTTAACATTCAAGCAGTGTGATTCTAATTACATCCAAGAGGGATGGGTTTCACACACTGGTGAAGAGAAATTCCTTATTTGTCTTTTTGAACTAGTGACCTTTCACAGTGACCTTTTGCCAGGTGGCAAACGTTGGTGGAGTCGAGATTTATTTATGTGGTGTGTGTATGTGGCTTTGTATCTATAATTGCTCAGCGGGTTGTAGCTAACATGAAACGTTTGTCGTTCTTTGTGTGCTTGTGTGTGTGCGTTTACGTCTTGGCAGGGAAATAACGATGGCTTCACCACCATCATCATCATCATCATCGACGGCAACAGAAGCTGAAGCATCCCGCCGGTCTGAAATATCTCAGCTTGGTGGAATCGAGGCCCTGAATCTGAAGGTTGGCCCGGTGCGGAGGTGCCTTTTCGGGCCCGTGGACCACCAGCAGCTGCAGCAGGACTTCCTCAGGCTTTTCCGCAGCAGCGTGGAGTCGGCCAGCAGGCGATGGAACTTTGACTTTGAGCGGGATTGCCCTGCGGCGGCCAGCGGGAATGGGAGCCCCGGCATCGAGTGGGAGGAGGTGCAGTGTGGCGACGTCCCCATCTTCTACCGCAGCCGGAACGAACGGCGCCCCGTGGGCCTTTCCCAGGCTCCGAGGAAGTCGCGGACGTCTTCGTCAGACTCTGGCTCCCCGGCGCCAAGCACCTCCTCTGGGTCTGGAGAGGAGTACCTGGAGGTCACCACCAGAGGGTGCTACAAAACACAGCCTACAAAACGCAGGCAGGCTACTATTACAGGTGGGGTGCAAAAGTACCGTGTGGCCAAAATATGGTGTTTTATGGTGTATATGTACCATATACTATAGCAGGGGTTCTCAAACGTATCAGCTCGCGACCCCCCAAAATAACAGCGCCAGAGACTCGTGACCCCCGCTGTCCCGAGAGGCGGTACAAGAATAACAACTATTATATTATTTGATAGTATTTTAATACAGGCTAGTAGCAGAATACATCAACGTAATGTATAAACTGTACTACTACTAACACGTGTGCTGGAACTATGCAATTTGAATAATTCAAAAATGTTATTTTTAATTTCTGAAAATCATCTTGTGACCCCCTCCTCTGTGACTCGCGACCCACCGGGGAGTCCCATCCCCCAGTTTGGGAACCACTGTATAGGATACAATCACAAACATGCGTTTTTGTTTTTTTGGAAATATTTTTTCTTTCTGGTTTCTGTGATGCTATACTAGAGTTCCTTGTTTGAAATGCTGTACATAATGAGGAAATAACCTACCTGAGAATGTCGTATTTGACTAATAGTCCAACCATCATGTTACAGCAGCACAACAAAACATTGACATTCAGCCATTTTGTCTTGGTGGGGTTTGCTCTATTCTATATGCATTTGTTTTGTGTTCATACCGTTAACGCCTGTTTGCCATCTTTTCGCAGATTTCTTCAAGGTGAAGAAAATACGACTCCTGAATTATAAAGGAGCCACACGGCAGTAGAGACATCTAGTGCTCCCTACGGTCTGGCCCATAGTCCTTCACAGGTCGCCTCAAGTTAAAGAATGTGTCACTTCATATGTAGCAGATTGGAAATGACTGTCGAAAAGCTCAGCTATGATGGGCTTAAAAAACACCACATATACGTTAGTTTTACAGTGCAATTAAGCTATCATCCACCCCGTCCACTAACGCCTAGAACTTGTATATGTGTATATATAAGATATTGTATTCTAAGGATTATACTGTGAATTGTGGGCTCACTTTCAGTAAATGACCAGAAAAAGGCCCCAGGTCCATGTAAGAAGATCATTTTATTGTTAAGGGGTTCTAATGGGGTTGTTTATGGAGCTCTCCAACCTCAGTGCTTGACTTTCTCTCTCTCTCTTTCTCTCTATCCAAACTACTAAGGTGTTCTGTGTATGAGTTGCTATTGCAGGCGTCACTCAGTGTGCAGCCTATATGGTCTCGCTGTATGGCTCCAAAAGCCACAGGACCGCGCGACTCGAGCAGGGTTCAAACGTGGGGTCATGGGGTCACGGCAGTGATTAGCTCCAGGTCGGAGGTCAGCGGTGGAGTTTTGCCGACAAGGTAATTTGGCTGTGCCAGAACTATAGGGATTTAAGAGTAATACTATGTTTCGTACAGTACCTGACCTATAGTATATGGACTGTAGCAGGATGTGACACCTGTGACATTTCCAAAAATGCATGCAAAACTAGGCCTAAAATCATTGTCTTAAATTAAACTCCGTTGCCACTTCTGTGCATTGATCAAATAAATCGTATAACTGTCCACCCAAACACCAAAACAACTATTCATTTTTAGCTATTAAGCTATTAGCTATTATTATCAGCTATTAATTTCTCTGTTTTGCTTTGTATTGCTTGCATAATGGATTGTAAAAAAGGTGGTAATTCTTTAGGTCAGTGCTTTTAACAATGTAGCGTGCCACTCTTGTCTTGTATAGCAAACCTTAAGTTTTTGAACACACCTGTTTTCTCTATGAAGGGAATGTAGCATTGTTTTCTCTAAAGAGCATTTTATAATTGTATATGAAGAATTGAGCTGCATCACTCAGTTTATTTACTTGGTGTGTAAGTGTCATGTTTCCGTGTTTGGCAGCAAATATGGTGTTAATTATTTGTAAACAAATCATGGCAGTTGAACCAAAGAGGAATTGCTGTGTCAGTAGATTACAAAATCATAATCACAGAAACCATTGGCTGTTATGGGTGTATCAACGGTTATATGAGAGGTTTACACCATTATTTAGTCAAATGAATTATAAATGTATGACACAGGTGACATTTGAATTGTACATGCCTGAAATTAAATAGCCATACTGTAATCTGGATTAATTCCTACCTCCTCAAACAGTTAAGCAAAAACTATCAAGAAATTGATAATAAAAAAACCTCAGGTTTCATCATAAATAGTATATGGACTGCATTTATGTATATGGGCGCTTTTCTAGCCTTCCGGCCACTCAAATTACAGGATTGCCTTACATTCATACACCAACGGTGGCATCACCTGACCGACCACCATGAGCAGTTACACAGCTAGACAGGCTTAGGTGCTTTGCTCAAGGACACCTCAACACTCTGTGAGGAGTTAGCGGGGGTAAATAAGCGACAGACACAAAGGTCTCGATTTTTTTTGTTGTGGCAAAAGCTGTTGAGATTCAGATCTCAGTTTCAGGTTTCACATCAGATTAAGCAGTCTGTGTCAACATTTGTACATGAGACAAGCAATCTGTCTCCTTTTCTCTCTGGCTTCACAACTGCCTTGGTTTTAGAATACATTTGGTGTGAACGCTTCATTTTAATGCTAATGTCAACTCAATTTTGTTTTGTTCAAAAAGGTCAAATGCTATTTGAAATGGCAAATGTGCCATTAAAATTGTGATTTAAAATAGCTGAGATTACCTTTAGTCTTTTTAGTGTGTTTTAGTGTGTTCAGGACAAATTCTTAAGGGTATATTAAGTTATGTTGACTATGTATCATTTGTTTTCAGGGACATTATAAATTCCCTTTTTTATAACTGTGGATAAACCTTTTTTGCACTACTTTACTGACAAAATTATTCTGTAATTCTTATGCCGTTGTTCAAGCAAATGAGGTTTTAAGAAAATAAAAAAATCTACATGCCATTATTTAAAGGCTGCGGCACATATTGTGGGCATATTGTTTAAATAATGAATATCTGGCATGTTTGTTTTGTTGACCTCAGATAAAGTGTCAGATTTATTTTACCACCTGTCCAAACCCGGCCAACTCCGTTTCATCACAACTTCTAACTCACCAATCGCAGCTAAAAATATTACATTGTAATTTCTATATTTTATATGCATGAGTGAATTCTAATCCTTAACTACGTTTTGACATTAATCTATATGTGAGACATGTAAAAACGTGTACGTGTAACTATGGGAACAGATTTGGTAATAGTTTTAAAGAATGTCTTGTGCACTGTTGCGCCTCCTTAATGTCAGTGTGTTAATATTAATAAATGCTATTGTTAAAATTCACTTTGTTTGGTGTCATACTATCCTGCTGAAATGTAAGATACCATAGGTTTATATTTAGCTTAGTTATTTAAGGCTTTAATTATGATATAGTACAGTACTGCAGCCCGACAACTGTTGAGAGGTCCCCTGGTGGTCAAATAGCTACAGTGTCTACTAATAAAATATAAGTAGTGGTATTCTGTGGGTTTGTGCCATCATATTTGATAGACAAAAGGAAAATAAAAATGTATAAAAAGTATTAAGATTTTATTTTAAAAAAGACATTCAATTTAAAACTTAAAGATTGCTTTAAAAAAAAAGAGGCAAAACTGAGATATGTAGACCAGAAAAACATTCAGTCACTATTTTGTAATATACAATCTGCAGCTTGGCACACCCAGAGATGGCTTTAGTTATTTTCTTATAAATTACACAGCTTCAGTTTAAAATTAAGTATTAACTTTCTGTAAATAATAGTTATACTGAGGACGCCAATGACATACATCACATTTTTCAGTTGATAGAAGCACTAGATGTGATCATTATACATTTGACTGGGTGTGTGGTTTCTACCCATAAAACAAGGTTCAGTTATAAACACCTTAGTCAACAAAAAGTGGGTTTGGAATGGCTGTCAGTGACTTATCCCTATAAAATGGTATTTAGAGTGCAATATCTCATTACACAACATTCTAGGAGACCTTTTTTAGTGACTCCTTACTAAAAAGGTTTTAAAAGATTTTGATCATCAGAGGGTAAAATACCAACAAAGGGAAAAGTTACAATTTGTTGTTTAAAAAAAGGCTGATAGGATCACGTATGTGTAATTAAACTGAGTTCAGATTCAGATTTAAGGCTACTAAAATGTAAAAATGTTTGAAAACACATACCTTAATCGTGAATGTGACTTTTCCCACAAGTTTAAATAATGCCAATATGCATTTCTAAAGCTCTTACACAGAAGCTTTTGTTTTGCAATATTGATGATTTATGTAAACAAATAATGTAGTTAAGGCAATTCAATATAAACATTGACAACCTTAACACCACTGTACAACTTAAACTCCGATCTTAACGATCATTTAATACAAGCACTGTTGTAGTGACTTTAAGAAATGTCAACAACAAATGTCCTTTTAAATTGTAAAAACTATACTATTAGATATGTAATAATGATTAATTCAATTGAAGGATTTTGAATGTTTCTAAAATATTCTAAAATTCATTATATATTTGTAAACTACAAGTATGTATACTTTTTACATTTGAAAAAGTGTAATTTAACCCTTTGACTATGTAGCTTCCATATAACGTCATCATTGTGACATTTAGAATTAACCCCTCAATCACAGTACATGCACGAATCCTGCTCCGGTCCACAATTGGCAGGTTATTATAATTTGATGAATGCCAGAGCGTGGAAGGAAGCTACAGAGTTCAGCAACAATTAAAATTCTGTCTCCCATCCGAACCACCTCTACAACATGGTGGTGGCAAAGCTTCTGGTTAAGATCCCTTCATTTTAAAAAGATGCCTTGCCCATCCATAGTCAAGTAATTGCGTAGCTAAAAGGTCAAACATAAATTACACTGTTAATGTATAATTAATAGGTTTGAATCTACAGCCTCGCACGACAGACAAACGGGTCAAACATTTTAAACAAAACATTTTGTCACATAAATAAACTCTAAAATCATGGTTAATAGATACACCTTTGACATTTAATAGTGTGAGGTTTAGCTTAGCCCCGAGATAGGGCTGTCGCCTAAAGCCCACCTCGTCACATGACATTCACACCGTGAAATCAGGAAGGCTCCGAGCTCGTCCTTCACAGGGGTGGTCCATGGCTAGAGCTGGCCAGGACCCCCTGCTGTGACCTCATACCACGTGACGGGAGTGGGGACTAGGTTTAAAGTTCAAAGCCGCTGGCCTACGGCCTGCCGCTCTCTCCACATGGCCCGCACCTCCTTGAAGACGAGAGGCATGATGAAGAGCATGCTGCCAAAGGTCTGTGTAACACACACACACAGATTAACGGCTTTATTTGAGTTCACAAATTGTTGGAATTGGATATGCAATGTAACTAGTAAATCAACAAATGGATTTCCTAATTTTGTCCTCTCCCACCATGACACACACACACACACACACACACACACAACAGCGACGTGTGGCTCCCTTACCATCACAATGAAGAAGTAGAAGACATACATCCATCCCAGCCTGCTCTCGATCAGGGACACCAGGTACTGAGACGGACAGACAGACAGATAGATGGAGCACTTAATTAAAGGTATAGTCAGCTACTGCACGCTAAATGGAAGCCAATACGCTTTTTGTCAAATTCAACAAATGTGTCCTCGCATTCCGCTAGCTTACTGTTCTCTGTGCGTGTTGAGGAAAAAATATAAATTCGGATACTTCTACACAGCCCTGGCTCTGTAGATAGCAACATAGACAAAGTGGCGAACACTGCTCGTATCAACAAAGCCGTAGCGCTGCGCTTGAAATGCTTCACAATGCATTTCGACATGTGAGGCGCTGTGGAGGAGCTCGGAGCGATACTGTTTTGATTTGAGCTCGAAGTTAGCAAGAATGACTGACCCTGCCTTTAAGACAGCTCCTCTGTGTGTGTGTGTGTGTGTGTGTGTGTGTGTGTGATGTGTAATCTTCTGTGCATGGCAAACTGACGTTAAAAAGCACGTCATGTGCGACTTGCAAAATGCTCACTCATGCTAGTACACAGTGGCCTGGATACTAGCACGCACGTCAACACAAAGCACAACAAGGACAAGTCACACGCACAAACAGTGACAAGGCACAAACACCATGACAACAGGGCACACACAGCCAGCCCCCCGCTGGCCAACGGCAGAAAAACAGTTTTCAGCGCTCCATTGACTTTGCATTGCGTTGCGTTAAGATGAGCCAACGTAATGACTTCTCTACAAAAGACTGAAACCTTCCTGCAAGCTGTTCTGTGACAGGATCCACAAGGTAAAGGACCCCCCCCCCACCCCCACCCCCACCCCCCACACACCTGGCCCACGGCAGCTCCTATGCTTCCGGTCCCGTCCACGATGCCGGTGACCGTGGCCAGGGCCTGCTGGCTCCCCCGCAGGGCCTCCTGGCGGCCCAGGTCGGCCGAGATGGCCGAGCTGATCATGTTGGACGGGCCGCCGATGAAGAAGCCCGTAGTGGCCAGCAGCACGGCATTCACCAGCTGGTCGTTTGGAGAGTCTGGAGGGGAGAGGGGGGGAGAGGAAAGACTTCTGTTTTGTCATGCTTCTGTTATTCAAACACAGGGTTATGGCTTTATCCCGCCCCCTGCTGGTCAGGCCAGTGTAATTTCATCTGCATTTTCAACTGTGATCCACTTCAGTCTGTGACTACCCCCAGTGGTTCAACAGGGTACTCCACCACGACTACACATCACCTCGTACAGTAGGTCACATACATACATACATACGTAACGTATATTAACATTAATCTATTAATTGATATTAACATTCATCTATCAATGTCTTTTCTCCTGAGACCTTGGATTAACATGGCCAATCAGCGTCGTACTCTTAGCTACGAGCGTGGTTTAGCTGTGACGAAGGCGACTTGAAAACAACTCGATAACAACAATGGTGGGTCCTACGGAGGTGAGCGGAGGTGATGCAATGTAGCATCAGTTTTATTAGAAATTATTAAAAGAGCAAAGGCTTTTCTCAATGGAAAATGTGTTTTCGTTCTCCTCTCGACTTTTCTACTGCAAGAGTGGAAAACAACAGGCTGCTGGTTCACAGGTTCGTCCAATCACGTGCCTAGTATATTTTTGAAAACACCTGCCCTTTTAAAACAGTTTTAATGGACGGCTCCCTTGATTATGTGTTTTAAAAGACAGTTCGCAAATAGGAAATGCCCACACCATCGCACACTATAAAAATATGGTAGCAGTACCTAAAATGTTGTTATGGAGGTGAAGAACACAATTGCAATTTTTAGTTGTACAGTAGATACCAAATTTTCAAGCAGTTATTGGGGTTCCTATTAATGCCCTACGTGTAGGTATGGGACAATATACGATATTATCGTTTAAACCGTAAATAAAAATACGGACAATAATCCTTATCGTGGTGAATGTCTATTATCGTGATAATCATGAACATCCTTATGTAAGTATGAATATATTAAGTGACTTGAAATAAGCTGTGTAGCTCACTTGTGCAGTCCAATTGTATTGATTTACTTAATGATTTATTAGCCTGCATCTTTCTAGTCCATCACCACCATGGATGAAGGCTCGTCTTTTCCATTGTGTCCCCCACATAGAACAGATAAGTCGGAGTTGTTGAATAATGGAATCAAAACCAAAAGAATCACACAAAAAGACACAGTACGTGTGTCGTGATAATACAAGTGATTGTTTGGTAACATATTTTAAGATAAAGTGATTCCAGTATGTTTTAGTGCCATTTTAAAGAGTTTATTAATAATAATAATAATAATAATAATAATAAAACAAATGATCACGATAATACCCTCTATCGCAATTATTTTGGCCAGGATAATCGTGACATTCATTTTTAATTAATTTTCGTCCCATGCCTACGTGTACGTGAAACTAACACATTAACACTATGTCCAACAGGGAGAGTAAAGCATCTAAGAGGCTTATTTGGCTTGGCTACGTGTGATATTATGAATGGATGCACTCACGGCTGTAGCCCACCAGGGCTCCCATGGCCAACAGCAGGCTGAGGGCCAGAACCGGCGCTCTCTTGCCCAGCAAGTCAGAGATCAGCCCCTGCAAGGTGCCCCCTGACCGGGGCCAAGCACCAGAGACAGAGGAGAGAGAGCGTGTGGATTACTTTCATATTCATTCAAGTACATTGATTTTGTTGTAAATGTTCATTCTGACACAGCAGCGGAAAAAATTAAGAGACCACATACATTTTTAGATTTAGATTCATAAAGTATTTCTAATTATTATATTTACCTTTATACCTATTTATACTATATTAAAACTTTTACAAATGTGCTGTGGGCTCTATGTTTTATTTTATGTAAATACCTGATATCACTCCCTTTCTAAACATTGATTGCTTTTACTAAATAATATGTTAAATACATACACCAGTTAATTAACTTATTCACGTTTATTTTTAAATGTCATAATCATAATTTACCAGCAGCCTGCATGGCACAGAAATAACCGTTCTAGCAACGTCCCATTGAAATGCCAATCGCCAAATATTTACATATTAGTAATGGATTCATGTACTCCGAGAACATATGTACCTATGATGCCTCCGACGTCGTACCAGACGGACAGCCGGTCAGCCTGGGCCTCCTCCCACCGGAAGTTGTTGCTCAGGTAGAACGGTAGCCAGAAGAAGAAGGAGTAGTTGACCAGTTTCAGACAGGCATATGCCAGGGAGTACTGCCAGGCACACAGGGAGGACCCCAAGGTGACGTGGAGAACAAAGAGAGACACAAACACACACAAACCAGCTTTTTTTCAGTTGCTATTTCACTTGGATAAAGTGATTATGAAACAAATAATTAAATATAACCAAAATGTCACAAAGCTTTGTAGTTTTCTTGCCCAACAGTGAGATTAAAACAAACAAACAAACACACAAACACACACACACACACACACACACACACAAAGCGGGTAATACATCTGCGTCACCAACGGCAACACTTACAGGGAGCACTCCGGGCAGGCAGAAGGCCTGGAAGAAGCCGACAGCGGTCGGACTCTGGGACGCCGCTTCCTCCTGCTGCTCCACCGAGTAGTACCCTCCATCACACTCCTCTCCCTCCTCCTCATCCTCCTTCTCCTCCTCCTCCTCCTCCTCGTCGCTCATGAGGGGCCTGTGGCTGTCTGGGTCCACCGGCCCCATCCCGGTCTCCGACTCCAAACACAGGCCTTGAGGCAGGACACAGTGGCGCAGCGATGAAGCAGTTAGTTAACACTGTACAGCCTTACACACACGGTTTGCTCTTTACTGCTCCACGTCAATGTGGAGCAGTGTTGTATGGAGTCTTGTGATGCATGTTGTTGTTGTTGGGTTTACTCAATTTATTTAATAATTAATAATAAAACAAAGGGACAATGTAGAAAATATATTAACCTCAAAGATGAGAAAGATGCTTGTTACCAGACTAAGTTTAAAGCTAACTTCCATCTGCAGTCCCTGAGCATATTTACACAAGCGCTTGTTATTTTTTTTTTGTGGCAACATTGCTATGACAGTTTTCCACAAATTAGAAATCGCAATATATCGCCTTGCTTACAGTATCGCAATATATCGAACGGTGGCCCCTGTATCGTGATACGTACGTGATTCGTATTGCCAGATTCTTGCTAATGCATAGCCCTAACACACACACACATACACACACGCACACACACAGCCCTACTTCTTAGCCAGTTAAAACAACAACAACACACACCTACATGTTAGTCAGTTACAACAGCAACACACACACCTACTTGTTAGCCAGTTACAACACACACACACGCGCACACCTACTTGTTAGCCAGTTAAAACAACACACACACACAGGCAACACGTTGTTATACAGTTAACGCTGCAACTCTTACCGACTTCTTTTGGGGATGTGAGCAGGCCAAAAAACACCACCACCCCACCAGCAAACTGCACCACAGAGGTCACTAGGAAGGCATACTGAACACAACACACACATCGTTAGCATATTATCAGCAACAGGGAACGCGGCTGCTATAATGTTTGTTGGCTAAATCATTTAGCTGCAGGTGTGTGTGAAGTACTTTTTGAGTGTTTAATAAATATGTACTGCTCCAGAGAGACGGGTGGAAAAACTGATTTTATTCGCCCGCAGAGGAAAAGTGCAAAAGCAGGCATTTATCACCGTTCATTTAAGGCCGTTTCCTCTATGTAGCAATTCACCTTCAGCTTCTGTGTGTGTGTGTGTGTGTGTGTGTGTGTGCGTGCGTGTGCGCGTGGCCTGAATGAATGCTGCCTCCTCACCTCGTACCCGTACTGGAGTACACTGGAGGCCAGGAACGCCCCCAGGATGTTGCCGACAGATGCACAGGCGCTCCACAGCCCAAACACAAACCCTCTCCTGTGACACGCCAGAGAGACATGTCAAGAACACACACACAAAAACATTCAATCATTCCACGGTGAACAAAACTCACTTTATTAAGGGCTACAAAACAGTTAACTTTACAGTCTAATTAAATTAGACATTCATTACCTTCACTTACACTTCATAGAAATGGTAGACAGTAGCTGTTCTAGCTGATGTAATTATAGCCTGCAAATTACATTTATGGGATTGGGATTTGGAAAATGTTTGGCCTGAATGGGAGCTATGTTTTGCAGGAGGGCTTCCGTGAATGGCTGGTTTGTACGCCAGGGTGCGTGCGTGTGTGTGCGTGCGTGTGCGAGTGCCGTATAGATGCAACTGCCTAAAGGCTTCAACATACTTGCCGTGTTGGGTGGCGTGCGGCCCTTCGCCTGCGAACACTACATACTCCACGCAACATGGAATTTGTATCCTAATGGTAGCGATATTCTCCAAACCGAAAGGTGGCGCTGTATACAAATATGTGTAGGAACTCCTTTTCTATTGTTTTGAGAATGTGTAGCCTAGTCTACAACGCTGTTACAGTTTATAGATATGCTTTGTATTGTTTTCACAGAGAAAGAGCCAGCCTATACTGTTGGTTTGCCTGCTGAAGAAAAGTGTAGTTAGGACTCGGGAGTTTCTTCTACACAGCCTGGTGAACAGCAACAACAATGTTGCTGTTCACCAGTTTGTAAATAAAAGACACATTTCTATTGTCTTTATAGTCGAATCAGTCTTTATAGTCGAATCAGACTGGATATTATAGTAGGACAATGTTGAAACTATTTTAATAAACCTCTACCGGTACTCTAGATACAGTAATGCACAGAGCATACAGATGAATATCACTGGCGTGCGCCGTCAAGTATAAACCTAGGCTTGAGTGAGAGCCAGCCACTTCCAGATAGAAATTCCAGTAGCAAAATGAAGACTGATTCACGCGGCCCTTACCCTGCCTTTCCAAACCAGTTGCCCATGACGGCCACGACGCAGGGCCAGACCGCTGACTGCAGCAGGCCATTGAGGATCCACAGGACACAGTACAGGTAGATGTTATAGATGTTGAGCCATTCGGTCACCGTGCCGAAGAGAAATTCCTGCAAACACGCAGCTTATCAGCATCTGAACACGTCAACAGCATATTTCAATAGCAAATATCATGTTCTGGTGGATCCAACAGCATTATTTTAAAAAGTGTTGATGTATATGATATTTTAAACAGTAATACAGCAGCAAAAACCACTTTTTTTAACGTGAGGATATAGTGTAGTAATTACATCCTGATAAGAGAATGACATCACACACGTGTGAGAGAGAGAGGGAGAGAGAGAGGGGGGGGGGGGGGGGAGAGATAAACAGAGCTGGGGGAAGGTTGAAAAAAGAAAGATCAGTATGTACACGTTTTCCCACCTACAACCAAGAGATGGAGAGGTAAATGGATGGAGAGAGAGAGAGAGAGATATGGAGAATGCAGAATATACTGCAGAATAACCCTGGCTCGTTATGTCGAGAGTTTTTCATAGTCGGGCCAGCAGCATGTGCATGTTTGTGCACGTGTGTGTGTGTGTGGCCAATTAAACTTTTGTTTCGTTTGAGGTGCTGCTGCACTTGCTAGTGTGACATCTAGTGGTAGAAAATCAGAGATAGACTTAAAAAAATACAAATTATCAATTTGGCAACTTGTAGCACTGCTGTTCCCAACTTACCACTATGGCAGAACCACACAGGCCAAAGCACAGCACGTAGCGAAGGTTCAGCCTGTCCCCGACCGCACCGCTGATATACAGGCCCTGAGCGCATGGCAGAGGGAGAGACAACAGGCTTTAGACTGCACCGCCCCACATGCAGCCATACAGGGCAAAGCCTGTTCTGCCCTGTATGGCTGCATGTGGGGCAGTGCAGTCTAAAGCCTGATGCGGGCTAATAAATAAATGAGAGACAGCTTTTTCCAAGTCACACGTGAAGGCATTCATACTTATGTGAAGATACATATGTGAGGATTTTCGTTATTATCTTGATAATGGACATTCACCACGATAACATTATTGCTTTTATCCCGATAAAATCATTGTTGTTGTCTTGTTATCTTGTTGCTAGCAGTGATATAGGGCAGAGGGAGATCCAGGCTTTAGACATCCCCCTTACGTGCACAATGAGGCAGAGCAACGCACCACGGCATAGGAGAAGAGGAAGATGGTGTCCAGAGCTCCCAGAAAAAGCGTGGCCTCTTCTTCATCCACAAACAAGCTGTTTTTCCCCCACGTCTGTGAAGAGTCACACCACAAACGACCGAGTTCAGGCCGGGTATTGACAAAAACCTCACAATACGCATCGAAAAATATAATGATTACAAATATAAGTATTACAATTCAGATCAAATTTAGGCCACCTGATAGCTTAACTGACCCTTTCCTCATTCACAGCCTAAATAAAATATATAAAATCCTTTTGGCAATATGGCACCAAAACCACTAGCTTGCGAGACCGACGTCCGTAAAAAAAAAAAAAAAAGCTGGTTTTCTGGAATTCTGAAACGCCAAGCATTAACCTATTTTTAACCGATTATGAAACAAAAGTTGACCGTTGGGCATGCGTAGCAGAAGTGTAAACCTTATTTTGCAGAAATTATTGGATTTGACTCACAATTGTTGTCTGCCGATTGGCCAGACTCCCCTATAAATCACTTTGACAGCATGTGCGAGTGAGTTCTGTAAACGTCCCGTATAAAGGGATGCAGGTCAAATCAATGTGTGATAGAGGGCCACGTTATATTCCATTGTCCTTCACTGTGATAGACGTCAAAAGGTTATATTCTATTGTCCTTCAATGTGATATTCTATTGTCCTTCACTGTGACAGAGATCCATGTGTTATATTCTATTGTCCCTAGGGGACAGGATGGTCTAGTGGTCTGGGTGTTGGGCTACCAGCCAGAAGGTTGTGGGTTCTAACCCCAGGTGCTGA